>CAJQUN010000309.1:0-189539 GCA_907163345.1 Haberlea rhodopensis
TTGAGCAATTGAAGTTACCGATCCCAGCAGGGGAACATTTACTGTGAATGGGCAGCGCTTAAAGCATTATCACAATGAGCATGAAGTCCAACCAGTTACCTCTATAGTTTATCTTGACAACTGAGAGAGAGGAGATGATAGTCCAGCTTGGGACTATAAATCAAGAACTCTTTCTTATTCCCTTTGTTTCTTTTTTTTTTCTTTAGTTTAGTTTATTGAGTTTGTTATTTTGTGTCGTTTGTTTTTAGCATGAATCCGTGTGTGCTGTGCATCACTCCCAGTCCCCCATCCGGAACATGATGAGGACGACGATCAGTGACGATCGTCGTCATGGTATGTGTTTTGCCTTTGCATTTATTCTTCTTGTTCATTGAGGACAATGCACATATTAAGTTTGGGGGGGTTTTGTTTATATTTGTAGTTTTTGCATTTTGTGCTACTTGTCTTGTTTCTTTTCTTGCATGACTGCACTTTTGAGACTAATTCGTCCTTGAGCACTATCAACAATTTTTTTTTATAAATGAGTTATTCTTGAGAATTGATGAGTTGGATTTGCAACGGTAATACATGATGAAATTAATCCTCATCTAGATACGAGTCATGAAAATGTTTAACTTGTTTGTATATATCCTTTGTTGAGCATTATGTCAAAATTGAGGAATAGTTTGAGCACGTTTTGAGTCATGACTGAGTGAAGTATGTATTGAATAAAGTGAAAACTTGTGTTAACTATGATTAGTCTTGAGCATCTTACAAAACTCTACAATTTATTTGAAAGCACTTTGAGGCAAAATTTTATAATTAGGAACTTGACTTGGAGATGATTTAGGCGATCTTTGGACCGTTTGTGCCTTTCAAGCTTACCTTGTTTACATCATTCCTTAGTATCCCCTCTTGAGCCTTATTGAAAAAGAATGGTATATGCATTGCATATAATTAGAAGACCCCCATTCGACATTTTTGCTAACTCATTATACCTACCTTGGATTGAGCCTAAATGAAAAATTTTATCCGTCCTTAAGGGAGTTATAATGAATCTCATTCATTGCACTGAACTGTTATATGTAGATGAGTTCATTGTGAAAAGCAAAAATGAGCAATAAGAAAAGATGTAGAGAAAAGCCTTGAAAAAATGAAAACATTCAAATAAGACCCAAAGTGGCCAAGGCTAGAAAAAATTGAAGAGAATCTCAGTATTGTGCGAACAATTTTTGAACTGATTCTATTATACTCTCTTCTTTGCATTTATCCTACCTTTCTTTTGGAGCCGACACCCCAAAGGCCTAACGCTATAAGCTTTTAAAGACCTTCTGATCCAAGTCTAGGAAATAATTACATTAGTGGAGAAGTGATGGATAGTAGATTTGTAGAATAATTTAAAGTAATCTTGACTTTGAGTTTTTATGGCACATTTTGATCTTAAAAGATATGTATATAACTCATGATTGACAATAACACACACGCACGTTCCGATGTTGCGATTTATTGTTTAGCTTAGGAGAAAAACGCTTCATGTTGAACTTTGAATGACTGTTATTGATGTGTAAGTAGGATTGCTGAGCTTTACCTTGAGTTGTAAAGATGATTCACTCAAAGTATTAAGTTTAACTCTACTTTTTGAGCTTATTGCTTGCTCGAGGACGATCAAGTCTAAGTTTGGGGGAGTTGATAGGCTTAGATTTTAAGTGTTTTTAGCTGTAAATTTCTTACCATTTTTTAGTACTTTTTCCTGGATGAAATTACGCTTTTTGGTGTTTATTTGCTTGTTTCAGAAAATAGGTTGGAAATGGAAGAAATGAGCTAAACTGAAAAAAACGGGTGAAATCGAGGCGAAAAACTGAAAAAAAAAACGGGTGAAATCGAGGCGAAAAAGAGAAAAAAATAAAGAATTCAGATTTTCAGAGTTTCGATCGATCGAGATTATTTCTCGATCGATCGAGCCGGCAGAGAGTTCAGCACCATTTTTATCGAAGGGTCGATCGATCGGAATGAAAATCGATCGATCGAGCGAGCGGGCAGAAACATTGAAAGGCTGAAGTGAACAGTGCACCGATCCATCGAAACATATTTTCGATCGATCGAGACGCGATTTGCTGAAGATCTTATTTCCCTTTTTAACGTGATTTTCGGTGGTTAATAAAGGGAGATCTCTTCCATATCATTAGATATCAGATCAGAGAGGGTTGAGAACCAAAAATCATCACCCACAAACCCTAGAGCCGCCGCCGACAAGAAGGAGGAGAAGCCATCTTCCTCCGTTCTTCATCCAAGCTTGAGCGAGCCAGTTCCGGAGTGCAAGGAATGAGCAAGAGAAGAGATTACGGTGCAACGCACGGATTCGTTCCAGCATTTATCGTATTTCTAAACTCGGATTTATTTGATTTACATTTTCTTTGGATTTTTTGAGGTTGAGAAACAATAAAACGTCTTATTGATTTGTCTTGAATTAAATTGAGTTTATTTTATCGAGTTTGATTTTAATTGTGTTTGATTTATTGATTCGAATGTGTTTGAGTGTATTGATATCTTATGTTCATGAATTAAATGCTTATTAAGATCAAAGCCTAGCTAAATTTGATTTAATCTTGTGAGTTATAACCGAGATCGAGAGATAACGTTATAACACGCTACATTAATTCATGATGTATGTTTAAGATTGAGATCGAGAGATAAAATCACATACGTGAGCACTTTGAATCGAGAGATTTAGAGTAACGAGGTTTTGAAGATTTATGCAATATCGGATTAGTAAATAAGTGAACGAGAGTTACTTGTTCTAATTTGATATTAGTTTCTTTACAGCTCAAGAGAGTGTATTGAATAATAACGAAAACCTTTCACCTTAAGAATCAATTGTTTGGTAATTGCCTATTCAAACGAATCTTTAAAGATAACATAGTTGAACGAAGAGCGAGATAAATTTCTCGAGCGAAATTCCTTTGCATATCCGAAACCATTCATTTTATTTATTCTTATTTTATTTAGGTCCTTTAGTTATAAATTTTGCAGTAGTTTATTTACCCTCTTTTTAATCGTTGGCTAAATATATTTTACTAGTTTTATTTGGTATTTATACGTTAGTCCCTGTGGATTCGACAACCCTTACTTTCATTTAACTATACTAAAACTTGACACCGTGCACTTGCGGTCAAAGAATCGCTACACTGAGAATTTTCTGTTTAAAAATAAAGCGGTCAACGTGTCATTTATTTAAGCACCATGCTTTTATTTTGATAGACACAGGTGCGTCCACACTCCTTTGTGTCGACAAGTTTTGTGGAGAGGCACCGGCATATGCACGTCTCCGTCGCCCACGCCTCTTTTGGTCTCGACACCGCTTGAAATAGTATGATTGCTGATCGGTTTGTTGTTGACGGCCTCATTTATTTGAGGGCAACGAATTGAAGTCAGATTTGATTGTTCTGGGATGTCAGACTTGACTGCATTGTGGCAATTGATGTACTGAACAGGTATCAGGCAGTGGTGGACTGCAGACAGAGAAACAGTTGGTTCAGATCTGATTTGGGGGTTCAGTGGGACTTTTTATGGGATGGTTCCCGCTCGAGAATCCCATTGATATCGGCTATCAAGATGCTCATTTATTGGAACGTGGGCATATGGGTTACCTTATTTATGCCATTGATATTGCTGAAAAGAAGGAAGAGTTAAGGGTCGAGGATATACCCGTAGTCGCTGAGTTTGGCCGATGTATTTCCCGGAGGAGATTCCCTGGATTGTCCACCGGCTAGGGAAGTCGAGTTTTGTGATTGAATTACTACCGGGGACACCCGCTATTTCTCGTGCCCCTTACAGGATGGCACCCGGCAGAGTAATGGAGTTGAAAGAGCAACTACAGGAACTCCCTTGACAAGGGTTACATACGCCCCCAGCGTATCACCTTGGGGTGCGCCTGTATTATTTGTGAAAAAGAAAGATGGTCGATGCGTCCTTGTAACCCCAGCGTATCGCCTTGGGGTGCGCCTGTATTATTGTCAAAAAGAAAGATGGGTCGATGCGTCTGTGCATCGATTACAGACAATTGAACAAGGCCACAGTGAAGAATAAATACCCTCTTCCGCGGATCGATGACTTGTTTGATTAGGTTGCAGGGCACGAGGTTGTACAGTAAAATTGATTTGAGGCCGGGGTACCATCAAATTCGAGTTAGAGAGGAAGATGTGCAAGAAGACAGCATTCCGGACCCGTTATTGTCATTATGAAGTTTTTGGTCATGGCCGTTTGGAGTGACAAATGCCCCGGCTGTTCTTATGAGCTTAATGAATCGAGTATTCCAACCATACCTTGATCAGTTCGTCATTGTATTCATTGACGACATACTCATCTACTCTCGGAGTGAGGAAGAGCACAAGAATCATTTTAGGACAGTGCTCCAGATTCTTAGGGACAATCAGTTGTACACCAAGCTCAGCAAGTGTGAATTTGGTTGAGCAGCGTGGTATTTTTGGGGCATGTGATTCTCTAGCAATGGGATATCTGTGGACCCCAGGAAGGTAGAGGCAGTGATGGATTGGTCTGCGCCTACATCTGTGCCCGAGATCCGGAGCTTCCTTGGTTTAAGCGGGTTATTACCGACGTTTCGTCGAGGGATTTTCTAAGATCGCTAAGTCGTTGACGCAGTTGACCCAGAAAGGAGTTCCGTTTTTGTGGTCCGAAGCATGTGAACAGAGCTTCCAAGAGTTGAAGCACCGGTTGACTACAACACCTGTATTGGTGATTCCTTCAGAGAATGAGAGGTTTGCTTTGTACACGGATGCATCACTGTAGGGTTTGGGCTGTGTACTGATGCAGGATAAGCACGTGGTGGCTTATGCTTCGAGGCAGTTGAAGCCTCATGAGACCAGATACCCAGTTCATGATTTGGAACTGGTGGCTATCATTTTCGCCTTGAAAATTTGGTGGCATTACCTATATGGTACTTCATTTACCATTTATAACGGACCATAAGAGCTTGAAGTTCTTATTCACCCAAGCGGAGCTGAATATGAGGCAGAGGAGATGGATGGACTTGCTCAAGGACTATGACTGCGAGATAGAGTACCATCCGGGGAAGGCGAACCTGACCGCTGACGCCTTGAGTAGGAAGGTGAAGTATACCGCGGAGGATGTTATTCAGTTATCAGCCATGATGACTTCTTGTTGTCATCTGGGATATGACTTTGATGTGGACACATCACCGGTACATGTATCGACCCTGTTGGCAGAGCCGGACATCTTTGAATCTATCAGGAAATCTCAGATGTCAGACGTTGAGGTGCAGAGATGGTTATCATTATCACGTCTGGGTCAGTCATCAAAGTTCAGAGTGGCAGAAGATGGTTCCTTGAGGCTTGGTAACAGTTGAGTAGTGCCGAGGGCACCCGAGTTGCGTCAAGGGATCTTGCATCGTGCACATAGCAGCAAGTTTAGCATACATCCAGGTGGGAGAAAGATGTACAAGGACTTGTGTGACCAGTTTTGGTGGAGGCGGATGAAAAGAGACGTCATCACATTTGTCACGAAGTGTTTGATTTGTCAGCAAGTAAAAGCGGAGAGGCAGAGGCCCGGTGGCGAGTTGAAGAGTTTAGAGATACCGGAGTGGAAGTGGGAACACATATCTATGGACTTCGTGACCCATTTGCCAAGGACTTGCCTCGGGATATGATGCGATCTGGGTGATCGTGGATAGATTGACGAAGGTGGCTCACTTCACCCCTTATTGTATGTCGTACACATACTTAAAGATGTCACAATTGTATGTACGGGACGTGGTAAGGTTACATGGGTGTTCCAGTCTCGATTGTGTCTGACAGAGACCCCACGGTTCACATCACATTTTTGGGAAGGTCTTCAGTCAGCTTTGGGTACGGAGGTTAGACTGAGTACAACTTATCACCCTCAGACAGATGGTCAGACGGAGCGTACCATACAGACGATCGAAGATATGTTGAGGGCATGTGTATTGGAGTTTGATACTCCATGGCAAGATTCAGTGTCACTGATAGAGTTCTCTTATAATAACAGCTACCAGGCGAGCATTCAGATGGCTCCATTCGAAGCTCTTTACAGTCGACGTTGTAGGTCGCCGTTATACTGGAGGACTTGACTAGTAAGACGGTCGGGGGATCGGAATTGATTCGAGAAATGGAAGAGAAGATCAAAGTGATTCGTCAGAAAATGAAAGCGGCTCAGGACAGGCAAACAGCCTACGCTAATAAACGGCGGCGACCGTTGGAATTCCAAGTGGGAGATAAGGTCTTCTTGAAGATCTCACCTTTCAGAGGTGTGGTTCGTTTTGGTATGCGCGGGAAGTTGTCTCCGAGGTATGTTGGGCCATATGAGATATTGCAGCGTATCGGTACTTTGGCTTACCGTTTGGCTCTACCGCCGTCATTGTCTGGTATACATGACGTCTTTCATGTCTCTATGTTACGGAAGTATGAGCCAGATCCGTCTCATGTTTTACAGCCCTCAGAGGTTCAGTTGGGTTCAGATGTGTTCTACGTGGATACGACCGGTTAGAATTCTGGATCGAGAGGATCGCAGACTTCGGAGCAAGGTTATACCAATGGTAAAAGGTTCAGTGGGATCGTAGGGGTGTCGAGGAGGCCACGTGGGAGACGGAGCAGCATATGGTGCAGCATTACCCGGAACTATTTTATGGTATGTGATTTATGTTTAGTTTCGTTTTGGGTAAGTGCATGCGATTTCGATGTCGAAATCTTATAAGTAGGGGAGTATTGTGATATCCCCGAAATGATTAATTGCAATTTAGGCATTAATTATGTTACGTGATCAATTATGGTGATAATTGAATTATGTGTTGAAATTAATTATCTTGTTGAAATGCTTAGTCACATGGTAGGCGTGACCTGGGGGTTGCATTTCGGGGTGCATGTTGTGCATGTTGGGAAATTGGGTGTTAACATGATTTAATTGTAATGGTTGGCATTTATTTGGAAAACATGAAATTATTGGGAGTTGGGTACATTTTGTAAATGCTTTTAAAATACCATGTTGGGGGTATTTTATACATCATGTTAATTAATGGGGTGCAATTTAATTAACAACCCTTATAACCCCACTATACCCCTTTTTATTTCACTTTACCCCGAACTTTATCAAATCCCCAACACACTCTCCAAACCCTACCTTTTTCCTCCCATTTTCGAGTTTGGCTTCAAGGGGGAAGAGAAGTCCTTGCAAAAACTTTATTCTTGTGATTCTTGGTAAGATTTGAGGCCTAGGAAGGACATATATCATTCCTTGTTGTTTTTGTATGGATCTATTTTGTTTTGGGTTGATATTTGAGTTTGAAAATGGGTTTGTTTGGGTTGGTATGATTTTTGGTTGGGTGTAGGATTTTTTGGGGTTTGTTTAATGGTGTAGATTGAAGGTTTAAGGTGTTTTTATGTTTTGGTTTGTTGGTATAAGTGTTGGTGATGTTGGTGAAGAATTTATGGTGCAAAAATGGTGATTTTCGATGTGCAGGGATCGGCGATCGATCGCCCGTTTTTGGCGATCGATCGCGAGCCAGCAGTAGGCTCCAGAAGCATTCGGCGATCGATCGCCACTTTTGGGCGATCGATCGGCGAGGCTGGCGATCGATCGCGCCAAATGTGGCGATCGATCGCCGAAGGATAAATTTTTTGGCATCGGGCAGAATGATCTCGCGATCGATCGCACCCTTGCGGCGATCGATCGCGAGATGCAAAATATTGTGTTTTTGGATATTTTTGTGGAATTTTTGATATTGGACTATAATTGGCTTCTAATATTGATTTGTATGGTTGTGTAGAACCATCCCAGGTACCAACAACTTCGAGAAGATAAAGTTCTTCAACTTCTCCACTCTTGAAACTAAGGTACGTAGTGAGACGTACGGGCATCGGACGGTAAAAAGTGTTCTTATGCTTTTGGCTACATATATATCGTGGACAAGTGTGGATTACAAAATGTGTTGATATATATTGAGATAATGGTGATGCATTATGATTGTGGACTCAAGTGTTATGTTTATATATGTGGTTAGAAATGCTTGATTGTTCCGGTGGTTGTTATATACGAGCGAGGGAGGTACTTGCCGCTGTCATATGAAGCGATGGTAATATGATATTTGCCGCTGTCATGTCGAAGCGATGTACATGCCGCTGTCATTGTCGAAGCGAGGGATATCATATGATGCCGCTATATGTCGAAGCGAGGGGTCCTAAAATTCCGCTGTTGTAATATGACCGGAACAGTCACATTTCTAGTGATTAATGTGGATTATTGTGGTTATAACTGGAACGTGGTATCGATCATTATATTGTGAACTGATGATTTGTGCATGAGTTTATGAAACAGGAACAACAATGAAAATGTGCTAATATGGTAAATCAGGGAGCATACATACATACATATCTCATGCAATTAATTATGTTATTGTGCTTGGATTTTGTTGAATAGTGATGTATATGCTCATGGTAAGTTGTTCCTGTAGGTACACTTTTGGACTTGGAGGGCTATGGGCCGGGTTGAGGCAGTGAGCTACGAGGAGCATTACTGAATTAGGATACATGATTTTTGGATAGTCTCTACTCCAGTAGTAGTGTAAATCTATAGTATTAACATTCATTATTGGGAATGTAATTAATTAACTTTGGAAGTTTATTTTGGCCTGTAATCCTGTTAGCTCAAGGCTACAACCGGAACCATAACTTGTCTTTTAATACATGTTGGCCCTATTTACATGTTTATTACACTGTTAAGGTAGAGAGGCCTTATTTGGAGTCATTTGCAAAAGTATGCTCTTGGGTTCTCTCGAGATGACGGAAACTGAAGGATCTCATGTTCATTAAGGCCCCTGCATTTACGTATCCCTTATTTGGAGTTGTTTATTAGAAAAATGAGATTTTGGTTGTTTTTGTATAAATCCTAAAGCATTAGGGAGTTTTATGCAATTAAAGTAAGGGCTTTTATGACTTTTGAGGTTGGTAGGGAGTTGTAATAAAGAAAAGAAGTATTGTAGGGGGTTAGAATAAAAAATCTTTGATGTAGGAGGAATGTTAAAGTTATGTTTGGAGGTAAGGATTTTAAGTGACTTTACCCATAAATTAAATAATTTTTTTGATAAATTAAATATTTTTTTATAAATTGATGACATTTTTTATAATTATTTAAATTATCATGTGAAAAATTGATTTTTATGTAGAATTTAATATATCATATCATAATTTAAATAATTATAAAAAATATCATCAATGTATAACAAAATATTTAATTTATCACAAAATTTATTTAATTGATCAAAAATGAAATAATTTTTTATATAAATTGATGATACATCTGATAGACATAATTTAATGAAATCAAAAATATATCTTACTAATAATCGAAATATATTGTATACCAATATTTATTGTTTTTTTTTGTTTGATTGAAAAAATGGTCTTATGTAGAATTTAATATATTATATCATTAATAAAATAATTTTATAAAAATTGCCAAAATTATAAATAAAATATACATATTAATTGCTATAATACTTAAAAATTGAAAGAATTAAGTTACACAATCTTTTTAATGACCCGAGTCAGTCCCTAATAATTGCATCAATTTTTTATTCAGTCCCTGAAGTTTTAAGTGACTCGTTTTATTCCCTAAAATTTTAAGTGACCCGATTCAGTCATCTCTATTAGTTTTAATGGTACATTTAATGCTTAGGACTGATTTGGAACAAATTAAAAACTAGAGGGATTAAATCGGGTCAGTGCAAACAAGAGGGACTAAATCAGGAATGTGTACAAACAAGATGGACCATATCATGTATTATCCCTATTTTTTCGATACTTGTGTTACCATATGTTTTCCTAATAATATTTTTCCTTATAAACGTTATCTGAAAAAAAAAGTTATAATATATTTTATTATTGATATATCAGGTGCCCTGAATCCGATAAAACAAGACCCGCAATGATAATATTTTAAACATATTTTCCCATAAAAACGTTATTTGGGAAAAAAGGTTATAATATATTTTATTATTGGGAAATATAAGAAATGTAGAAAACTGTTGATGCCTTAGAGTATGGTCAAAAGTTATGCCTAAATTTAAGGATTCTGTTGGTCCTTAAAATTAAGAATTATGTTTTGTTGTTCCATGTTTTGAGCAATGTTGTTTGTTTTCTTTCTATAAATTAGATTGTAATTTATACATTCAATATAATGAAATACAACAAATATTTCAAATCTTTTTTTTCTACTAGGTATCAGAGCCAAATTTACCAAGGCTCTTTTTCCTTCGACCGTCACCGCAAACCCAAGCGGAACCGTAGGGTTTCAACCACCGGTGGCTACGGCTGCTAGGGTTTGTCTTCTTCGTGGGTTTTTATCCTAATTTTTGTTGTAGTTGATTTCATTTATGGAGCTCGTTGAATCTGGATTATTTTTCTTCTCGGTTTCCGATTCACTCGGCACCCTAGGGTTTCAACCCCGGTAGCTGCTGCTGCTAGGGTTTGTCTTCTTCGTGGGTTTTTATCCTAATTTTTGTTGTAGTTGATTTCATTTATGGAGCTCGTTGAATCTGGATTATTTTCTTCTCGGTTTCCAGTTCACTTTGTTGCTTTACTTCGTCGCCTTGTGCGAGGCGGCGCTGCTAGGCTTTCTGTCCCATTTTGATGTTGGATCTAAGTTCCAGTTCACTTTGAGATTTGTCTTCATGTATCCTAATTTTTGTTGTAGTTGATTTCATTTCTGGAGCTCGTTCAATCTGGATTATTTTTCTTCTCGGTTTTCGATTCACTCTGTTGTTTTACTTCGTCGCCTTGTGCGAGGCGGCGCTGCTAGGATTTCTGTCCCATTTTGCTGATGGATCTAAGTTCCCAGTTCACTTTGCAATTTGTCTTCGAGTCTCAATCTTTGAGGATTTCACTTCATCACCACTTTGCTCACTGCTGCAGCTTTCTTCGAGGTGGTTCTGCTAGTTTTCTCCTCCGAGCTAGGGCTTCATTTGTGGTTCTTCACAGCGGCAGTGTTGTGGTTGTTTCTTCGTCGCCTCTTAGCAGTCGGCTGCATTGGATTCTACACCCAGCCTTTCATCGCTTCTTCGCTCGCCGCAGTTATATCTATCTTTCTACTTCGCTAGCGGTGGCGCGTCAGAGACGGTGCTAGGGTTTGGTTCAAAATGGAGGCACTCAGTCTTTTTTTTCTTCACCGACTTTTCCTCCTCCTTAGCGGGCGAAGCCGCTGCTAAGGTGGCTGTCGCTGCTCTTCATTTTTGTGGGGAGGGATTCTGCTCGATTCTTGATTTGAGGGTTGAGTTGCTATTTTGGGGAGTTGCTTGGGGCGTGATATGTGGTTTTTGAGCTGGTTTAGAGCATTTGAGGGAAATTAAATATAAGAGAGAGAATGAATTGCTAGTGGTTGCACAATGACGTATTTCCAGCAGGACCATAGAGTGGTGGTTTTTTTAGGACAATGACTTTCTACACAATTCAATCAAGATTCTGAAGTATAATACTCCCCACTAATGAAATTTTTATTAGCAGATTCATCAAGCTACTTTTTAAACTCATGAAATGGGTCAACTTTTGATATAGTTGCACTCATGCAACTACAAGCAAGGTCTCAGTCAAACATTCAACCCCACCATTCCAATATTCTCTTTCCAACTTTATTTGTTCAACCTACCACTCAAATTATTATATATTATTTGACCATGCGTTTGACCAAATAAATAAATAATAATAAATATTTTATTGCTCTACTACTATATACTATCCCATGAAATTTCAGCCAAAAAAATGTTTGGCTGCTTCAACATTTGCTCCCTTTTTCGGAGTGGGGTTCAATTTTGGACGAGTTTTATGTTGTTGCTCGATTTGAGATCGGGATTTCTGATGCGTGGGTGATTGGTGCTTTTACCGCACTTTGAATGATTCGGGTGTTATTATTATTATTATTATTATTATTATTATTATTTTAGACAGATTATTTAAATTGTCAAATTGATGCTTTTCTGTCGATAAGTATCAATTTGAGGGCAGTGGGTGGGGGGATATAACACGAGTGTTTTGCATGAAGTTGGAGATTGAGACAAAGCCTGACATTATATTCCTGCATGATATATTGTCTCCCAGTATCCTCGATTTCATTATTGTTGTTGATTTGTCCTTTCTTCCTGACTCAATTATACTCATCATCGACCCATTCATTTCCGGGAGTTGCTCCCCTTTTCTCAGTAGCTTGCTCCTTTTCCGGGAGTCTACTTCCTGTCCTTTGGTTCATTTTCAGGAGTCTTTTGCTCTCTTTCCAGAGTCTGCCCTTTTCCGGGGTCTTTTGTCCTCTGCTCCATTTTCGGGAGCCTTTTGCCCTCTTTCCAAGAGTCTACTCCTTTTTTCCAGGAGTCTACTCCTTTTCCATGAGTCTTTACACTGTGCTCTCTTTTCGAGAGTCTGGTCTTTTTAGGAGTCTCTTGTCTTTTGCTCCTTTTCCAGGAGTCTGCTCACTTTTGGGAACCTTTTTATCATTTGCTCTTTTTAAAAGTGTTGCTTCTCTTTCCTGGAGTCTCTTATTCATAGCTCTCTTTCCGGGAGCCTTCTGGCTCTCTTTCCGGGAGTCCCTGATTAGTGTTATAAGCTTTGTTTGATTGAAGAACATAATGTACTGAAGACACTCATGAATTTCTTGTTGGCAAGCTTGTTTTTTTTATCAAGATACATGACCAAGTTTGAAGGTGAGCGTTGAATAGTGGTGCTTAACGGATCGGACAGGTCTGGTCCAGAATCGACCGATTCTGGATCCGTTAAGCACGGAGTGAGTCCGATCCGTTAAGGAACCAGATCGGACCCGGTTTCGGTTCCAACCTGTTCCAGGTCGATCAGGTCCGAACCGGGTTTTTTTTGAATTTTTTTTTTTAAAAACTTTTTTGAAATTTTTTTTATTGTTGTAAATGTTCCCCAATATTCATCACAAATTCAATATATTTCTTCTTTATTTCATAATATAGAGGCATACAAATAATTGTAAAGAGATGGCAATTGAAAATCTAAAAACAAAAAATATTATTATTTAGCACTCTTCATAATTGATAAGTATTGTTTTGGCGTTCTCTTCTTCTTGTCCGTCATAATGATTTACGAATTCGTTAACCGCCCCTCTTCTATTCTTATATTCTGCTTCAAACCAATCTTTAAGTAACGTGAGCATGCATAACGAATCAGTAGATAGACTACTTCTGTATTCTCTAATAATTCGGCCACATGTTGAGAATGCCGATTCAGAAGCGACGCTTGAAGCTTGTACCGCATACACATCTCTAGCCATTTTGGCTAAGATAGGGAATTGTGCTGCATTTGTCTTCCACCATTGTAAGACGTCGAAGTTGTCTTCCGTTAGAAATTGATAATTCAGGTAAATTTGCAACTCAGTCGACGTGCTAATAGAATGTCCTTTTCCCTTAAGTTTTTTCCTGCCCAGCATCATAAGCAAATTGATGCCCCCACCTTTAGATTGAGCTTGGGGTTGTTCTTCATCAGGCCTTTGTTGCGATGATTCACTTGCCTGTTGGTTATAATACAATTGAAACATATTTTGGAGAGATTGCATTGTACACGTCTTTTGATCGTCAACAACCTTCCCCAAAAATTTAGCATGATATTCAAAAAATATCTCAAATGAATATAAACAGTGACTAGGATCTAGCAATGTTGCGATGCAGTGCACGCTTGGGATTTGTTCCCAATACTTTATAAATTTAGTTTCCATTGCACAAACAAAAGCATGCAAGTCATAGTCATCTCTAAATTCTAAATACTAAAGGAAGAAAATAAACGAAAGTTGGATAAGTAACACCGGAGAAGCGTTCCGTCGCTTCTTTGAAAGTACCTAACAATGATACACAATTTTCAACAAATTCCCAATCCTCATTAGTCAAATAAATACTTTCATCGCTATCAGGCATTTGATATGAATTAAAAAATGAGGTTATAATATCTTTGTAAGGTAACATAGCATTCAACATATTGTACAAGGAATTTCACATAGTTTCTATTGGTGATGGAAAAAGAAGATGCTTTAAACCATTAGATAAACATAATTGTTTCCAATCACGCTTAACACGGCTCGTGCGTAACCATTTAGCGCAATATTTCATTTTCTCAATACATGCTGAGTGATTGTCCTCATAACCAACTTTAACAGCCAAATTAATTACATAACATGCACATCTAACATGAAAAAAACACCATCAAGCATTGGTTTCAGATATGTCTTTAAATCACGCATCGCAACATTGTTATTCGCAGCGTTGTCTAATGTGATTGAAAATACCTTATCCTGAATTCCATAATGTCTACAAGTGTTGAATACATATTTAGCAGTTACATAACCAGTATGCGCACAATCTAACTCATCTAAAGACAAAATCCGTTTTTGCATACACCAATTATCATCAATCCAATGACAAGTGACAACAAGATATGAATCCGAATTTACATTTGTCCAAATATCAGTTGTTAAGCTAACCCTACAAGGCAAACTACAAAGATGTTGAAACAATGTATTTCTATATTCAACAAATACGTTCATACAATTTCTTTTTAGTGTGTGCCTAGAAATATGTTTAAACATGGGTTGTATAGACGAAGCAAATTCAATAAAACCAGCATGTTAAGCTTGTATAAAAGGAAGTTCACATCTAATCACATCTCTGACAAGTGACCTACGGTTAATTTCAGCAGTTAAAATAAAATTTGTGCCAGTGAGAACATTAATTTGTGCTTGTGTTGCTTCTCGACCTAATGATTGTAATGTTGCCTCATCAAAATTATGTTTTTTTACTAACTATTTTTTAAATGTTCTTGTGTCTCCACTTGCACCACCAGCTTTATATGAATATTGTATCTTACATAATTTACATATTGCAACAGATTCATTAGTACCTTCTTTTTGAGCAGTTCAAAGTGATCCCATATCTTACTTCTTTTGGCATGAGTCAGTTGTCTACTCGCTGCTGTAGTGGCTCCGGATGACTCCACTTGTTGTCTCTCTTGGACTTGGGCAGCAGGAGGTTCGGCTGGTTGTTCGGGTTGTTGCGGTTCGACGTTCATAAAAGAACCACCAACATTGATGTAAGCAAAAAAATCATAACTTTCATTTAACTCAAGAATTGGCACGGGCAATTCATTGCTGAAGATGAACTCAGTGATAGACGACCCCAGACGAGACTCCGACTGCGACCCCGGCTACGACCAGCGCCGCTGCTAGTGCTAGATGAAGATGTCATTATTATATAAGTAAATTGTAGATAGCACAATTGAGAGGAAAATATGAGATTGAAGTATACAACTTTGCAAGAATGAATTGTGAGGATTTACAAAACATAGCACACATATTTATAGTTTTTTTTTTAAAAAAAAGGAAATGAACATTGGCAACGTTCAGCATGGCAACGGCTAAGGCGTTGCCATGCTGACATAAATTGTTTATTTATTTTTTTATTTTTTTACCGGTTTCGGTTTCCGAAATCGGAACTGGTGGTGCTACCGTTTGGTAAGTATCTAAATATGATAATTTTTGCTATTTTTCAAATTGTGATATTTAAAATATTTTTTTCGTATTACGAGTGATATAATCGTTTAAACTTAGATAAGAGTAGAACAAAATCTTGTAGTTAAATTTGGATAATATAGTTTTTTTTTTTAAATTTAAAAATTAAACATTATATAGAACTATGAATAAAGACGATTTTGTCCACCTAAAGAAGAACGTCTCATGAAATCAAGATTAGATAGTCTAGATCCCTCGACTTTAGTAATACATCAAATAGTCAGTTTTAAGATTTGAAAACATTGCATATAATAGAAAAAAATCTTTTTCAGAATACAAAAAATGAGCGTATGTAGTTTAGTTTCAGTGCTTTGCCTCGTAAGATGATGTGCTGAAATCACGATACTGGGATCTCCATGAATCCCCTGTTTCAATCAGTGATCTTAATGATAATAATGTGTTATCCAGCTTTTCGTCATACTTGGCATTAAAGGGAACGCATGAATATCTGCTATTCACTGCCTTATGTTTAAATCTCTCTTTTATTGTCTTGGAAATGACATTTTTTTTAAACGTTTAAAAGATCGATTGACAGGGTTATTATTCAATTCATTCGTCTTCCAAACATTTGAATTTTCATCTGTTGAGTTATCATGTATCAGAAGATATATCCAAAAAATATCCACTTTCCTTATGGTTGTTCATTGTGTTTTTTTCCTGTCCACCAGGAGATCAATCTGAAAAATGAGTTGAGCAGCAGATAAAGCATCAACTATTAAAACTCATCTCAAATCTATATGTTGGCGACCTGTCGTGGTCAAATTAAATTCAGGGGTTGATTATCGAGGTGAGTCATCTCTATGTTGTTTTTGCCTTTTCCTTGTTTCCTCTCGTGGTCATATTAAGTTCAGGGGTTGATTATCGAGGTGAGTATCTCTATGTTGTTTTGGCCTTTTTCCTTGTTTCTTTTTCATTATTAACTTTTTATAATGGTCTTTCTTATTCGTACTTCATAGCTATCAAATTTCCTTGAATTGCACTTTTTTAGTTATGTTGGTGGGCTAGTTTGGAGTGATCTCATCGAATATTTGACATTGACGTAACCCCCAATAGCCAAAAAGAAATTTAAAATAGTGGTGAAAACTCCTATTCCGCATGGGGCAGTAATGTTGAAGGCGCGGTGGGGTTAACATTATTCCATCTGCATCTCAATAGCGTTTTATCCTACTGCAAAACCTAGACTTATTTATTCAAAAATTAAACTAATCTATTTAGTCAACGTGCCAATCCACCATTAATCTTAGGACCTCATTTTTCTGTGGTGAATAAATAAGTGGATTCAATAAGATTAGATCAAATTGGTCCAATGTTGATAAGTCGAGAGCTGGAGAAAACATCAAGAATATATATTAAACCTTAACCATACATGTATATAATTCATTTATGATCAATTAAAGCATGTTCTGGAAAATCTGAGCCAATACTTATACTTTTCATCACTTGATAAGGCGAAGAGCTGTGGGTGGCTGTGGAAGAGAACATAGTTTTGACTGTCTGGCCAATTTTAGTTTGACATCTAGGTGGATAAATGTGTGTAAGATGATTCTTTGAACAATAATTTTTAGTGACGTACTAATGGTTATCCATTTAGGAATTGCGTATAATTTAGTACTTTATTAAGGGAGATGAGTGAATTAGATGGACTTGGTAGTTTTAGAATTTACTTAGATTTCATCGATAGTGCTGGTTAATCTGTCAGTTGACCACAAATATGTATGGTAAATGTGGTATTGCAGACACTTAGTACCTTCTCATCCAGGGCTGCTAGGTAAACTTGCTCCTAGCTTGTCATCTTGTCCCCGTTTGAAAAGATCATGGACACAAATCACAATCCGATTGATTTTACGGCGTTATAATGGATGCTTTAAAACATAATATATACAACATAAGGCATTGTTTTTTTTCAGTTTAATGTTCAAATCTTAGGTCATTCAAGAAAGATATTAGATAACATAGTTTATGGAGAAATAGCATGATTCGACCATTTTGTTCAACATTAAAACACTTTGATTCCTAAATTTGAGCTGGTTGTTAGTTCCCTAATTTCATTACAGTTAACTTCACTCGATCCCCCAAGCTCCTCTCAAATTTCCCTAACCCGGTTCCACATTTAACACGCTTCATTATCTACTCTCTGGCAATCGTCAAGATTCAAGAATATGACAAGCACACAGACTCACGATATGCATAAAAAACCTTCTCAAACTTTAACGTTCTCCAAGAACTGACATTTCCCAAATAAGACTCTATGTCGGAATGGCAGTTGAACAAACTAAATTGAGCGCGAAACACAACCATGCAAATAGGCTTAGATTTTCTTCAACAAACATATTCTGTTGGAAACTGGAGAATTCAAAGAACACCGTCGTATAGATACAAAGGAATTCACAAAAAACTACCAAATCCATTAATTATTTTAAAACAAAATCAACTACTACTACTACTCTACTTTCAGACAATCCACACACATTTACCAATACGTCGGACCTCATTCACAGATGTTAAGGTGACAAGCAAAAAAACTATACTAAGCTGAATATTCACCTGAAGTTCTTCGTGCTTCATAAAACAAGGTCAGTTTGAATTTCTGCAATTCTTCAATGAGTTGGAATTACTTTTTGTGTGTGTTCACTTGTGCCTTGAATTTTTATATCAGAAAGGTCAGTTTGAATTTCTGCAATTCTGCCTGTATGAGTTCGAATACTTTGTACGTGAACAAGACTGAGTTACAAAGCAAGTATTTAGAACATTTTTCACTCCCTTTGTACGTGAACAAGACTGAGTTCAATCGAGTAAAATATTAGAATATTGTAAAATTAAATATAATTTGTGATCAATCAAGTTTATTTTTTTTTAGGGTAAATAGCCATTGAGGAAGGCGATTTCGTGAAAGACTTTTTTTTTTTTTTTGGAAATAGTCTTTAGAAAAGACAAATCCCAAAAAATTTTTTTTTTTTTTTTTTTTAGAAATCGTCTTTGCTAGAATTTCTAAAGAATCCAATTTTTTTTTTTTAAACCATAGTCAACGATATTTTTTCTGCTTTACCAATACAATCACAAAATCAAATTCGTGTCTCAGTCATAATAATTTATAACAAGCCTTCTTCAAAATATAACTCCTCAACATAAGCACACAATAGAGGATGGTAATGGGGAGGTTTGACTAAACCTGAGACCTATCTCGCCAGCAGAAAAAAAAAAACCAGACTAGACCAGCCCTGCCCGATCATATTTTGATGGCCAACATTCAACTACTCAAACATGTCTTCATGATATTCTCAAATTTAACTAGGTTGTGCGTGATTTATGAGGGATGTGAGACTTTGGAATTAGGGATGTGATTTAGGATAGATATTAGAATAGGATATAATTATTAATAGTAAGATAAAAATAACTAAAATTAAAATTAATATTTATACGGGGCGGGTCGGGCAGGTTGGCTAAAATCAGGACCCGGCCCATCCCGAATCAAAAACCCGGTCAAATGGGTCATACTCATAGTTTTGAAAACCGGTCCGAACCGGCCGGTTCAACCGGTTTAACCTGTAACCAGTGCTTGATCCGGTCCGATTGACCCTTCAAAACCACCCTAATAAAAAACCCGTGGGAACCGGATTAAACCGGTAAAAAATCGGTTCAACCAGTGAACCAGTTGACTGGTTGAACCAGTATATTCCTTCATTTTTCTTTCCTTTTTTAAAATTTTAATTCTTTTTATTTTTTAAAAATTATAAATCAAATTTGTAGAACAAAATATACTATATATAATTTATTGTTATTGAAATGATTACAAAATAATATTTTATGCGTGTTTTTATCAAAAATTTCATATAATTCAATAAATGTGTCTTGTATATTATATATAAACATGCTTAGTTTCTCGTAAATTAATAATATATGTGAATACTTTCATAATATTTTAAAAAAATTATTATAATTTTGGGATATTGATCTTTTTTGGCATTATTTGTTGTTTTTTAGATGTTTTATTATTAATATTATTTTATTTTAGACATTTCATTTATCTGATTTTTTAAGTTTGACATGTTATGTTGGTGTAACGATATTTTTTTATTATGAACAACTAGAAACTATAGTAAAATATATGGTATATATATTTTACAAAACTTAAAATAGATATTACATAATGCTGACGTCATCACCGGTTGAATCAATAGTTCAACCGGTTGAACCGATCGAACCTGTAACCAGTAAGGACACCGGTTTCATGTCCGGTCCAGCTTTGAAAACACTGGTCATACTTGCCCGGGACCCGTTTGACAGGTTTAGACAAGTCTTATAAGGGCGGGTTTAATATGAGTCTGGCTTTAGACCCGTTCTATTGTCATCCCTAACACAAACCTCCCCTTTGAGAATCATAAGCATGCATAGAAATCAGTCATAAAGAGTTTCCCTACAACGTCATTCACTAACCACACATTCCCATAAACTCAAATCAAACAAATATAACCAAATTTTTATAGGGAAAAACAAGCGTTTATTGAACTAAATATGCAATGGGCCAGAAACCAATCGTGGATTACGAAATTTAATGATACATTAACTGTAATCGTAAACAACCATTGTTCACAATTGAATAAATATTTCATTCACCTGAAGGAACTGGCGTATCGGGTCAACAGCGGCTTCCATTTTAGTGTTATTATTATCTCAATTTTTTCTTCTGAGTTTTGTGAATTGATTTGGTAGCGTTCCAGAAAGAGGGGAGATGGTATAACATATAACTTTTTATTATAATTTTTTAATAAGATAATAATATTACCAAATAATGTTTTGATGAAGGTTAATTACATAGGAGAGTAGTCTAATTGCCAGAGTCCGAAACTGAAGAATATTAGGTGAGCGAGATTATTTTTGTAAAAACAATGGGTGACAGGCTTGTTATAAATTATTTTGAGTGCTTATTTTGAGGAGTATGGGTGGGCGTTGGATCGGGTTTGTCGGGTTCAGGTTTTTTCGGGTCAGATACCCAAAATTTTTGTCACACTACCCGACTGTCGGGTACCCAAAAATTGCCGGGTTGTCTCGGGTACCCGAAATTTGAGCAAAGAACACAATAATTTCCAGATTTTTGCAGCTTCAAATACAGTAAAAAGTTTCGAAAAAATATTGTTTTGCCTTATTTGACCAAAAACACAAGATAAGGAGGAAAATATCAACAAATCTGTTTTAAAAAAAAAATCATCTAGACTCGCTATTGATCTTCTCGGGTCTGGTTTGTCGGGTTCGTTTTTTTCGGATCGGATACCCGAATTTTTTGTCACACTACCCGACTGTCGGGTACCCAAAAATTGTCGGGTTGTGTCGGGTACCCGACAGCGGGTACCCGAAATTTGAGCAAATAACACAATAATTTCCAGATTTTTGCAGCTTCAAATACAGTAAAAAGTTTCGAAAAAATATTGTTTTGCCTTATTTGACCAAAAACACGAGATAAGAAGGAAAAAATCAACAAACCAGTTTTTTTAAAAAAATTCATCTAGACTTGCTATTGCTCTTCTCGTTTGCCAGTTTCAAACAAAAATTACGCCGGAACATTGACCTTATAATCCTCCACCGTCTGAGAGACCGTAGCCACCCACCCCACAATCGGAGTCTCATTCGATTCCACCACAGACGACGCCCACGCACTCATCATCACCACTGGCTGCCTCGATTCGTTCCTTACCCAGGTTGGTTTCCGTGAGATATGTAGCAAGATCTGTAAGCGTATCGACGGCGGAAGTGGGCGAACATCGACCACCGGCCGAGGCGGAGCGATGGTGGTGATGGTTGTTGATGTGCAAAGGTGTGGTGGAGAGAAACAAACAAATACGTTAATTCAGTCTGACACTAGGGTTTTGTGTAAATGGGCCTGGAATTAAATATTCAACCAGCAAAGTACAGAAATGAAAAATTGACAACATGGTAAATTTCGGGTACTCTGGTAAACTTGATACCCCATTTTTTTTTAAAAACACCTTACCCAATCGGATCAGATGGGATACCCGATATCCGATACCCGATACCCGATATAATTGTTAAAAAAAAATGAAATTGTATCACTAATCAAAACAGCTGTAAGTGAATTAAGTTCAAACAATTACTAATCTACAGATTACTATTCTACTCAACTTAAAGAAACCAGAGTGGAAGGGTTTCACTATGTATAAGTAATTGGACCAATTAAAAAGAACTAATTGCTGTCATGGTTTCCCAAAATAGAGGATTATATGTAGGGTTAGATAGTATAATATGATTGAAGTGATTCATATTATCCCTCAAACGTTTAACATTCGATTTATTAGGACATAAAATGATATATCCCTTAAATTATATTTTGACCCATAAAATTTTATTTGCCAAAAAACTGTTATTTAAATTTTTTTTGGCCACACCTTCCCAAAAAATCTTGTGTCCGTCGCTAAATTGTTAAGGATATATAGTTTCTGGAGGCTATTAAACATATATGTCTTTAAGGTACCTGGAATTTGTAAAGTTAAGAGATTAGATACATGCAATTTTCTTGAGCATGTCAATTGCGCATATTCTCCTCTAAGGCTTTGAAGCCACTGCAATTTGATTTTAGTTTTTTTTACTGCCCCTCTTGGAGGCCAATTTTGTCCAGAAAACTCACATTGCTTGTGGCTGTTCTTTGAGTTTGCAAATTGGCACAATAGTTAAATTGTATACATTTTCCTTGTCCTTCAGCTTCTTTATTTATGTACTCCACAAATTAATCATTCTTCTATATTTGCTTTCGTCTCATTCTCAGTATATGTTGCTTTGTTTGTGTAAAAAATATTATTTTCTATGCAAGTTAGCACATTTGGCACAAGCATGTGACAATACATCGGGTGATAAGATACATAAATGTAATAAAAAGATACGTGAATCTTACAGTAAACTGACTCCTGAAAGGAAAAGGGACCTCGATTCATGTCGTAGATCAATAAATGCACAAAAATAAAAATATATGTTGCTGCTACTTCATCTGATGTTTCGACGGTTTAGGAAGCTCATCCATTACTTATAAATGACAATTCTCCTAACTTGTCTTCAATGCAACAAAATTCTACGTATGAAACAACAGGTCAACTGCATATTCCTATTGATAAAAAAAGCCCTTCACTCCACATTGTCTAACGTGCCTACAGTAGAAAAATCGTGAATTATGTCTCTTGCAAACAACGTTAAATTGAGATTAGTGGTACACGTGGCACGACCGCTGCATTGTACTGTCGCCATTAACGTTTGAAATTGATAATAATAATGATGCAGAAGCGTGTAACAAACGATAAAGAACAACGATATGAACGACGCTATCCCAAGAGTCGAACAATCTGATACTACGTATATTGATTCTCGCTCAAGCCAAAAGGAATTAAACCCTAATATTCTTAATATAATTCAACCACCTAAAACAATGAAAGGAAAGCCTATAAATACTAACTAGGTGTTTGTCACCAAAATTCCAGAAAAGTCCCAAAAATAATAACTAAGTTCAATAATAAAAGAAGACTAGAATTAAATAAAGTTGCGGGCTTGGGCTTTATCAACCATTAAGCGATCATATTTATCAAGAAATAGCAACGCGACTTCATCTCCACCATTCTTCCCATCCTCGGAACGATTCGCCCTCGAATCGGAATCGACTTCATCTCCAGATGAGTTTTCACCCACGTAAGGCACCAAATGTTTGACGTTGAATACATTCGCGGTTCGAATATGACTTGGAAGGCGCAACCTATAGGCATTGGGATTTATCTTCTCAATGATCTCCACGGGTTCAATCTTTCGGGACGACAATTTGTTATACTCGTGGGAACCGGATTAAACCGGTAAAAAATCGGTTCAACCAGTGAACCGGTTGACTGGTTGAACCAGTATGTTCCTTCATTTATCTTTCCTTTTTTAAAATTTTAATTCTTTTTATTTTTTAAAAATTATAAATCAAATTTGTAGAACAAAATATACTATATATAATTTATCGTTATTGAAATGATTACAAAATAATATTTTATGCGTGTTTTTATCAAAATTTCATATAATTCAATAAATGTGTCTTGTATATTATATATAAACATGCTTAGTTTCTCGTAAATTAATAATATATGTGAATACTTTCATAATTTTTAAAAAATTTATTATAATTTTGGGATATTGATCTTTTTTGGCATTATTTTTTGTTTTTTAGATGTTTTATTATTAATATTATTTTATGTTAGACATTTCATTTTATCTGATTTTTAAGTTTGACATGTTATGTTGGTGTAACGATATTTTTTTATTATGAACAACTTGAAACTATAGTAAACCGATCGAACCTGTAACCAGTAATGGCACCGATTTCATGTCCGGTCCGGCTTTGAAAACACTGGTCATACTTGCCCGGGACCCGTTTGACAGGTTTAGACAAGTCTTATAAGGGCGGGTTTAATATGAGTCTGGCTTTAGACCCGTTCTATTGTCATCCCTAACACAAACCTCCCCTGAGATCAGAAGCATGCATAGAAATCAGTCATAAAGAGTTTCCCTACGACGCCATTCACTAACCACACATTCCCATAAACTCAAATCAAACAAATATAACCAAATTTTTACAGGAAAAAACAAGCGTTTATTGAACTAAATATGCAATGGGCCAGAAACCAATCGTGGATTGCGAACTTTAATTATACATTAACTGTAATCGAAAACAACTATTGTTCACAATTGAATAAATATTTCATTCACCGGAAGGAACTGGCGGGCCGTATCGGCGGGTTGGTCAACAGCTGCTTCCATTTTAGTCTTATTATTATCTCATTTTTTTCTTCTGAGTTTTGTGAATTGATTTGGTAGCGTTCCTGAAAGAGGGGAGATTGTATAATATATAACTTTTTATTATAATTTTTTAAAAAGATAATAATATTACCAAATAATGCTTTGATGAAGGTTAATTACATAGGAGAGTAGACTAATTGCCAGAGTCCGAAACTGAAGAATATTAGGTGAGCGAGATTATTTTTGTAAAAACAATGGGTGGCAGGCTTGTTATAAATTATTTTGAGTGCTTATTTTGAGGAGTATGGGTGGGCGTCGGATTGGGTTTGTCGGGTTCAGGTTTTTTCGAGTCAGATATCCAAAATTTTTGTCACACTATCCGACTGTCGGGTACCCAAAAATTGCTGGGTTGTCTCGGGTACCCGAAATTTGAGCAAAGAACACAATAATTTCCAGATTTTTGCAGCTTCAAATACAGTAAAGAGTTTCGAAAAAATATTGTTTTGCCTTATTTGACCAAAAACACAAGATGAGGAGGAAAAAATCAACAAAGCAGTTTTAAAAAAAAATAAATCATCTAGACTTGCTATTGATCTTCTCGGGTTTGTCGGGTTTGGGTTTTTCGGGTTGGATAGCCGAATTTTTTGTCACACTACCCGATTTTGGGTACCAAAAAATTGTCGAGTTGTGCGGGTACCCGAAATTTGAGCAAAGAACACAATAATTTCCAGATTTTTGCAGCTTCAAATACAGTAAAAAGTTTCGAAAAAATATTGTTTTGCCTTATTTGACCAAAAACACAAGATAAGGAGGAAAAAATCAACAAACCAGTTTTTTTTAAAAAAATCATCTAGACTTGCTATTGCTCTTCTCGTTTGCCAGTTTCAAACAAAAATTACGCCGGAACATTGACCTTATAATCCTCCACAGTCTGAGAGACCGTAGCCACCCACCCCACAATCGGAGTCTCATTCGATTCCACCACAGACGACGCCCACGCACTCATCATCACCACTGGCTGCCTCGATTCGTTCCTTACCCAGGTCGGTTTCCGTGAGATATGTAGCAAGATCTATAAGCGTATCGACGGCGGAAGTGGGCGAACATCGACCACCGGCCGAGGCGGAGCGATGGTGGTGATGGTTGTTGATGGCAAAGGTGTGGTGGCTTTGTGTAAATGGGCCTGGAATTAAATATTCAACCAGCAAAGTACAGACATGAAAAATTGACAACATGGTAAATTTCGGGGACTCGAAAATATTCTCGGGTATTGATTTTAAAACCCGACGCCAACTCGATAAAATAATTTTGGGTTCTGGTAAACTTGATACACCATTTTTTTTTAAAAACACCTTACCCAATCGGATCAGATGGGATACCCGATATCCGATATCCGATACCCGATACCCTATATAATTGTTAAAAAAAATGAAATTGTATCACTAATCAAAACAGCTGTAAGTGAATTAAGTTCAAACAATTACTAATCTACAGATTACTATTCTACTCAACTTAAAGAAACCAGAGTGGAAGGGTTTCACTATGTATAAGTAATTGGACCAATTAAAAAGAACTAATTGCTGTCATGGTTTCCCAAAATAGAGGATTACATGTAAGGTTTAGACAGTATAATATGATTGAAGAGATTCATATTATCCCTCAAACGTTTAACATTCGATTTATTAGGACATAAAATGATAGCTTTGGTAATATTGTTGCCATAGGTACTAGTTCAACCATATGTTGCTGGAGTTTAGTCATTCTAGGTCAGCCCAAGCAAGTAGATAATCCGACCAGAAGGTTTTGTTCCTCCTCCTTATCGCTTGCTATTTCGATTTACTTTGCATTCTATGTCCTTAAACTTATATTAAAGCGTTTTTTTTGCAATTTTACCCTAAAAAAATTATAGGTTCCACCTTAAAAATTACATTTTGCCATCCCTTAAATTATATTTTGACCCCTAAAATTTTATTTGCAAAAAAACTTTTATTGAAAATTTTTTTGGCCACCCCTTCCCAAAAAATCTTGTGTCTGCCGCTAAATGTTAAGGATATATAGTGTCTGTCGAGGCTATTAAACATATATGTCTTTAAGGTGCCTGGAATTTATAAAGTTAAGAGATTAGATACATGCAATTTTCTTGAGCATGTCAATTGCACATATTCTCCTCTAAGGCTTTGAAGCCACTGCAATTTGATTTTAGTTTATTTACTGCCCCTCTTGGAAGCCAATTTTGTCCAGAAAACTCACATTGCTTGTAGACTGTTCTTTGAGTTTGCAAATTGGCACAATTGTTAAATTGTATACATTTTCCTTGTCCTTCAGCTTCTTTATTTATGTACTCCACAAATTAATCATTCTTCTATATTTGCTTTCGTCTCATTCTCAGTATAGGTTGCTTTGTTTGTGTAAAAAATATTATTTTCTATGCAATTTAGCACATTTGGCACAAGCATGTGAAAATATATCGGGTGATAAGATACATAAATGTAATGAAAAGAGACGTGAATCTTACAATAAACTGACTCCTGGAAGGAAAAGGGACATCGATTCATGTGAGCAATAAATGCACAAAAATCTTCAACCGAAAAATATATGTTGCTGCTACTTCATCTGATGTTTCGACAGTTTAGGAAGCTCATCATTTACTTATAAATGACAATTCTCCTTAACTTGTCTTCAATGCAACAAAATTCTACGTATGAAACAACAGGTCAACTGCATATTCTTATTGATAAAAAAAGCCCTTCTCCACATTGTCTAACGTGCCTACAGTAGAAAAATCGTGAATTATGTCTCTTGCAAACAACGTTAAATTGAGATTAGTGGTGCACGTCTGCCTTGTACTGTCGCCATTAACTTTTGAAATTGAAAATAATAATAATAATAATAATATAGTTTCTGTCGGTACTTATAATATGGGGTTTGCTTCTATTTTTTTAACAGATTATCTATGATTCTTGTGAAGTAGTGATCTACAAAATTTGTATCGGGATGACAGAGCCTTTCGCTATCATATAATATCCTCCACTTTCTTTCAAGATTCGATATTTTTACTTTTCTTTTAAGTCAAAATCACGATTTCTTTATTATAATTGAATGATTAATCACACTATTGTTCTGCAAAATTCACCACGATTTTCATTTACTATATTATATTAAAATTAACAATTCCACTGTATCATAATATGTTAGCATATAAGTGAATTACATACTTAATAATTGTGACATCAAGTAGAAAACAAGTCTCTTACATATAGATTTGAGAACCTATATTATGAATAAGAATCTATTTTAATTAGGGATAGAATTGTATATTTGATGAGGAAGATCCATAAATATATATATACTAGTTTATTGGCACCGCACAAGGTGTGGTGCCAGGGTACCAGCATGTTGGTCAATTTTTTCTTAAGTTGTTCGAAAATAACATTTCAAATAACTTATTTTAACAAACATTTTTTAAAAAAACGACAATGCTACTGATTACTATAATTGAATTGGAAGAAAATAACAAAGGACTTGCTCTAACTTTTTTTAAAAAATATATGCTCATCTCACTAACAACTGAAAAAAAAAATAACATTTGAAGTTGTGCGCATGAACAACCGATTAAGATATATTATTTCCTAGTTGGTTTAGGCCGAACCCGGTCATCAACAAAAAAATTTAAAGTGAGCATGCTACTGTAATTGAATAGAAAACAAATAACCAAAGGACCGACTCTAACTTTTTTAAAAAAAACATGATGTTCATCTTACAATAAATTGAAGTTGCACGCATCAACACTCGATTAATATATTTTTTTCTAGTCGGTTAAGGTTAAACCCGCGCATCAACAAAAATAATTTTTAAAAAAAAAACATTTTTAAAGAAAAATAATTGTAATAAATAGTAAATTACTATTCCTTGCAATATTACTATTCCAAACTCTTACACACTTATAATAATAATAATAATATATATATATATATATATATATATATATATATATATATTAGTTTATTGGCACCGCACAAGGTGCGGTGCCAGGTACCAGCATGTTGGTCAATTTTTTCTTAAGTTGATCGAAAATAACATTTCAAATAATTTATTTTAACAAATATTTTTTAAAAAAATGACAATGCTATTGTAATTGTATTGGAAAAAAATAACAAAGGACTTGCTCTAACTTTTTTTTAATAAAATGATGCTCATCTCACTAACAACTGAAAAAAATAACATTTGAAGTTGTGCGCATGAACAACCGATTAAGATATATTTTTTCCTAGTCGGTTTAGGCCGAACCCGGTCATCAACAAAAAAAATTAAAGCGAGTATGATACTGTAATTGAATGGAAAAAAGATAACCAAATGACCGACTCTAACTTTTTTAAAAAAAACATGATGTTCATCTTACAATAAATTGAAGTTGCACGCATCAACAATCGATCAATATATTTTTTTCTAATCGGTTAAGGTTAAACTCGCGCATCAACAAAAATAAATTTTTTTAAAAAAACATTTTTTTAAGAAAAATAATTGTAATAAATAGTGAATTACTATTCATTACTATTCTTTGCAATAGTAATATTCCAAACTCTTACACACTTATTATATAGTTATAATATAAGAAAATTTCAAATGTTTTAGGTTGGCTGGCTATCGAACGTAATCATATTTCTTTACCGAATTTGGGACAGGTCATCACATAATTATTCATTCTTATTGTATCTTGCAATCAGATTTTTGTCAAGAAAAAGTGCTTCAAATCTATTATAAGCCCCTTCCCCAACCCTGAAAAAATGTCCAGCCCAAACAATCAAAAAGGCCAAATACAACCAGCAAACGAAGGCCCATTAAAATTCGAAGAAAGCCCACGCAAATTTTAAGAAAGCCCACTAAAATTTGAGGGAAGCCCAAAAAAAATGCCCAATACTGTTTCACTGTTCATTGCTACAGTGCCCCTTATTCCCTTATATAATAGTACAAATATATAATAGTACAAATATATCAAGGTTTCTATACATTTAAATGTTAAAAATTTGATTTTGTTACCTAATTAACCACGAAAATCAAATTCCATAATCCTATGCACGTTTATATCACGAGTTGTTGGCAACTGTTCTAAAGGAGGATTTAATATAAAAATGCGGGCAACGGAAACAAAATGTATTTTCTAGGGACAAATACAATTTAATTATATATATATATGATGTGGTGGGGACATTAGACCACATCGGGTAAAATCATTGCCGAACAGAAAAGTGCCCGAAGAGGAGGTCAGCTCTTCACCTCGGGAAATTCCTCATCGGGCAAAATCTTGCTCAGACATATTCTCCTCAGAAAGATAGAACCACTACATGGGCAGTTGCACAAATCACGGATTTCTTTTGGGTTCCTTTCTAATATTTTCGTGGGATCCCTCTCGGAAAGCATGCTTCCTTTTGACTTACTTTTGCTTCATTCTTGTATGCAAACAGTGTAAGAAATATTGTTGATGGTGGAATTTTATACTGAACTAGATCCTGTGGTTTTTTCCTTCGTTTTTGTTTTGGGGGGTTTTCCACGTAAAAATCATGGTGTCTCCTATTCAATTTTTTGTTGCACCTATTTTACCAAACATAGAAAATAACGTATCACATCAATATATATTATTTTTTGGGTGCAGCTACCCTTCTGATGTAGAATCGTCAGTGACTGTTCTTGGCAGTTGCTATTTTATGTTGGATTGATTCTTCTACTAAGATAATCTCCAATTCGATCAGTTCATATATTTCTTTTATTATTATGAGATGACTCTTACAGAAATGCCGTTTTTTCATGTTCTCGATGTGCCAGACAATATGAAATTGAACGAGCTAAGCTGCTTGAGCTCACCAATGCTTTTATTCTGAGTGCTGAACTGTAAACTTCCAACATTTATAAAAAAATATTTTATACAAGTTTATGCCTTCCAGATTAATCTCTTTTTTTTTAATCATAAAGACAACAATTAATGACTGGACAAATACATAGCAGTTCCAGCCAAATCCTAGATAACAAGATATCATAACCTATAAAACATTAACAAAGGCGGGCGCTAACCAGATGAATAAGCTAAACCACACATGAACCAAGGCATACGAAAAGTACTTAAAAAGGAGTGAAGACCATCTGCACCGCAATACGGAAATTCGAAGCTAACAGGGACCACGAAAGGCCACAGGGTCCCCCCAAACCATGAAATAAAGGAGAATGATGACCATCGGTACTGCCATCTACAAACAGTGAAGGAGAAGTACCTGATGAAACAAGTGACACAAACTGAGGTAAGGCCAACAAAGGAACAGGTCCTCGAATCCGAAACCCACGCAGAAAACCAGTTGTCAAAATCCCGCACTAACTGGCGCACGAAACCCAATACCCCATAAGTGAAAACCCAACTGAGCCTCAGCGGTAAACCAATACATAATAACCCCCACACCTCAGTCCAAATAGTAGCCCCACAGAAACACCAAAGGGAATACCCCAGAACGAAAACACAACTACACAAAAGGCGAGCAAACATCTCAAAAAGTTGCACCTTCCAACCGGTAACACCACATAACCTAGTACGCACCGACGCCTTAATATATAGCCAACGAAAGACAAATAGAGCATAAAATAGCATATCTAGGAGAGAAATTGAAACTATAGTAATAGATAGGAGTGCCCAAAAAGGAGATGGCTTACGAAGATGTGTTCGCAAGCAGAGTAAAGCTCGGGTGAAGGAAAGGTCAAGGTGGATGGCGTGTTGGCCGTGAATCCACCACCCAAAAAAGAGCTGGATGCCTGGGAACCTGATGATTTCAACCTGGACCCATCAGAAGAAACCGAAGACAAAGTTCATCTCTTAAGCACTGGTTCATTTTCAGTAGGGGGAGCAGGAGGGGCAACAATGAAAGTGAGTTCAATAGGAGTCTGGATTTCCAAACAGCGTTTGGTACCCCCACAGAAACATCAGTGATTACCTCCTCAGTAACTGGTGAAATCTCCCCAACCAATTGAGACAATGGATCCGAGAGTTGTTGCTGGAAACCACCACATAATTTCGAAATCTGGAAAGAGTTCAGTTCAGATTCAACCTGCATCCAAGGTCCATAACATAAGGCTGCTACAAAGGTTTAACATCCTCATATCAGGGAGATTCTACACCGTCCCTGGACAAATGACCTACAATCCCACAACTATAACAATAATCAGGTAAACGTTCATAGCAAATTGGAACCATTGTAAGTCGTGATTGGAGTCCTAGAGAAATTTTTATAACTCGACAAAGGGGTTTAGTTATATCAAGAACAATCCTAATTCACATATAATGACCCAAACATCGACCGTGAGTATCCGAGTCCACATTGACCGCAACACCCATAGCATCTCCTATAATCATACCCACATCAAAATCATAGCCTCTAATGGGAGATTAAAAGCCCTAATCTAGAACTTGGTATAGTAAAATGGACCCAAATCCCCCATAGGAAACCCATCGAATTTTTTTAGCACCAACAGAGAACGATTAGAAGCCCATGGTTCAGAGTTCAAAAGACCATCAGTATCAAACCTCTCTTCAAAGGAAAACAGGAAGGTATTATCGGCTAAGGGTTTAATCTCCATAACTTTCGACACGCGCCAAAGCTTACACAAATAGTCAAAGAAAGCCTTCTTGTTGATCAGTTTTGGTGTAAGAAGTTTACCCAATAGCGCATTTGGGGCGAGAAGCCTCCCTTTCACCACAAGGTCTTCTGAAACGGCGATAACTACATCTTCAACAGGAGTAATAACCACAGAATTCCAAGGACCTAAGATGGAGTCCATGGCAGCAACAGAAAGAGAGACGAGATGAGAAAAGCAAAGGAAATCAGATATTCTTCATAAAGAAGATGATGAACAGTGGGAAACCCCAATTGAGAGAGAAAATGATGATTCATTTTTTTTTTCCAGATTAATCTTTTATACCTTTCGGTAAACTTAGAAATTTATTTAGTAATTAGAGGCAAAAAAAAAAGTTAGTACAAAATATAATTTTAAGAGATAGAAAATATACATTTTTAGGTTATATATATATATATATATATTTTTTTAAGAGGGCAGTATTGTAACGTCTGTTCGCCAATGTATAACCATTGTGTAACAACATAAATAAAAATTTTATAAATCTTATATTAATTCAAATATCATATTAAAATCAATCTATCGGGTGGGATAATTATTGTCCACAAGTCGTCAATTTTTGGTCCAATTAACAAACTATGATACGTAAGTTAGTCAATTGTCTTAACTAGCAGAAGACTAATTCATATATATTCGCAATTCGACAGGCGTCGGATAAACTTTAAAACCCTGATTACGTCAGGAAATAACCCTGCCAAACTTAAAATCGATTACTATATCCGTTTATTGTGCACACCTGATATAACTACCAACCAACCAATCTATCTAATTATATTTTAGTTTCAATATCCGTGTTCGTTTACACATTGACATTGTGATGTAGTCAAAGTTGGTAGTTGCGTTAAAACTCATGAAATTCAAAGTTGGATTTGAGCCTTCAAACTTATATAGATTTTGTGCATATTTATTTTTAGTTCATCTTTACATTGATTTTTGTTACCTCATTTTTTGGTTCGATTCGATAACAAATGAATTTGTACGTGAAAATAAAAGAACATCAAGATTTTTTACGTGAAAACCCCGGAGGGAAAAACCACGGGACCTAGTCCAGTCTCAATCTTCACTATGAACAATATGATGATTTACAATGTTCTTCTTACAAGGAAAAAATGGAGAAAAAGAAGCATGAAAATCGAAAATCAGGATGAGGGAAGAAGGCTGCTGGCCGCTGCCCTTCTACTTCTATGCTGAAGAAGAAAGAAAAAATATCCCCCTTTGTCAACCTACTATTCCACTCCTTTTATAATGGTCAATGGGCTTAGTCATTTAAGGCCTTTAATTAACTAAATAAAAAGAAAATGGGCTTAAGTTAATGAGTTAAATAAGCATAGAAGATGGGCCAATGTAGGATGGCCTATGGTATTGGGCCAAAACAAATAGGCCAGTATCTTATCAGATCGGGTCGAGCCTATAGAGTTCGGGTCCAAACCGCACCGGGACAATTATCGGGGTATCATCAGTATCCCCCTCTAGTCGAGCTAGAGTAGCGCTGTATCGACTCCAACTGGTTAGGTGAGGACCCGGATCGATAGTCCTTTAAATAACCCTAATGTGACCTTGCGCCGTGCCGAGTTCTCGAGTCATGCTGTCGGTAGAGCTACGACAATTCGAATGTCGGTCCTCGATAAAATAGGTGGCTCGTATAGCCCATACGAAGAACCGGTGTAATCACGGTGCTGAGCTTGTCAATAATATTAGGTCGGACTGGGCAGTAGGAATCCGAACTGGAGCTACAATAATCGAGAGTTCCGAGCTGACAAAGGTGATCGAGAGACCCGAGGTGATAAAACTGAGCTGAGTAGCAAATAAGTATATATCTGGACTCCAGAAATAAGAAATGTTCCGAGTAGATAAAACAAATACGGACTGTTTATCTTAGTTGGGCCGACCTGAGCAAATAAAGCTCGCCCAACCTGAACTCCATAGATGCAATAAATGCGAGAATAATCGTCCAACCTGAGCTCCTGAGATAATGTAAGAGAAAATAATACCTATCCGACCTGATATGAACAGATATTGCTCGCCCGACCTGATCTGATCTTAGCTCCGACATAAATAAGAGCAAATAATGCTCGCCTAAACTCCATAATCAATAAAGCCTAGCTCAATTCCGTAGCAGATAAAACCCGTCGAACTCCAGAGCTAATAAATGTATGGACATCCAGAGTTAATAGATAGGACGTGCTGAGCAAACAGAATACAACTGAACTCCAAAAATGATCCATGTACAGAGCAAATAAATCCGGGCTGATCTAAGCTCCGTAAGTAGTACCGAGCCGAGGAGTAAATAAGTTGATGCGAGCTCCCGAGACGAGATATATCGAGCAAATGACATCTGTCCGAACTCGCAAAATAGTAAAATATGTTGAGTAAATATATACAGCCGAGCTCCAGACAATCAACATGGAGCAACTGAGACTCCAGAGTGTCGAAACTGAGCTGGCATGTTGTAAGGATGCATATTATCCCGGCCGGAATGACCTGTTATAACTTAAAATAATTATAAGTATATGATTAAATCTTAAGCAGGGCTGACCTGTTACATTTGCAGAGCTGACCTGAAATGACAACTCGAAGTAATTCTAAGTACAGAATTAAATCTTAAACATGGCTGACCTGTTAATCTGTGCAGGGCTGACCTGCATTAAGAACTCGAAATAATTCTAAGTACATAATTAAATCTTAACAGGGCTGACCTGTTATCTGTGCAGGGCTGACATGCAATAATAACTCGAAATAATTCTAAGTACCGAATTAAATCTTAAACAGGGCTGACCTGTTAATCTGTGCAGGGCTGACCTGCATTAAGAACTCGAAATAATTCTAAGTACAGAATTACATCTTAAACAGGGCTGACCTGTTAATCTGTGCAGGGCTGACCTGCAATAACAACTCGAAATAATTCTAAGTACATAATTAAATCTTAACAGGGCTGACCTGTTATCTGTGCAGGGCTGACCTGCAATAATAACTCGAAATAATTCTAAGTACAGAATTAAATCTTAAAGAGGGCTGACCTGTTAATCTGTGCAGGGCTGACCTGCATTAAGAACTCGAAATAATTCTAAGTACAGAATTACATCTTAAACAGGGCTGACCTGTTAATCTGTGCAGGGCTGACCTGCAATAACAACTCGAAATAATTCTAAGTACATAATTAAATCTTAACAAGGCTGACCTGTTATCTGTGCAGGACTGACCTGCAATAATAACTCGAAATAATTCTAAGTACATAATTAAATCTTAAACAGGGCTGACCTGTTAATCTGTGCAGGGCTGACCTGCAATAATAACTCGAAATAATTCTAAGTACAGAATTAAATCTTAAACAGGGCTGACCTGTTAATCTGTGCAGGGCTGACCTGCATTAAGAACTCGAAATAATTCTAAGTACAGAATTACATCTTAAACAGGGCTGACCTGTTAATCTGTGCATGGCTGACCTGCAATAACAACTCGAAATAATTCTAAGTACAGAATTAAATCTTAAACAGGGCTGACCTGTTAATCTGTGCAGGGCTGACCTGCAATAATAACTCGAAATAATTCTAAGTACATAATTAAATCTTAAACAGGACTTACCTGTTAATCTGTGCAGGGCTGACCTGCATTAAGAACTCGAAATAATTCTAAGTACAGAATTACATCTTAAACAGGGCTGACCTGTTAATCTGTGCAGGGCTGACCTGCAATAACAACTCGAAATAATTCTAAGAACATAATTAAATCTTAACAGGGCTGACCTGTTATCTGTGCAGGGCTGACCTGCAATAATAACTCGAAATAATTCTAAGTACAAAATTAAATCTTAAACAGGGCTGACCTGTTAATCTGTGCAGGGCTGACCTGTATGAACTCCAGCATAAACCGAGCATATAAGTCTCGCCCGACCTGAGCTCATGAAATAATCAATACGAGCAGATAATGCCCTAGCAATCTGAGCTTCAGAAATGATAAATCGAACACACACATCTCGTACGTTCTGAACTCCAGAGCTAATAGATACGCGAAGATAAAGCTCATTTGAATTCACGAAGTGAAAGATGTCCTGAGCTCTTGAGCTGATAAAATACTGAGCAAATAAAGCTCGTCTCATCTGATCCCAGAGTAAATATAAGCTGATAAGACCTGTCCGATCTGGACTCCAGATAATAAATATGAGAGAATGAGACATGTGCTAATATTTGTCAGGGCCTCATACACCTGGGCTTAAGAAATCAGGGCGGACCTGTGCTAAATATTTGACAAGGCCTCATACACTTGGGCTTAAGCAATCAGGCGGACCTGTGCTAATGTTTGCCAGGGCCTCATACACCTGGGCTTAAGCAAACAGGGCGGACCTGTGCTAATGTTTGCCAGGGCCTCATACACCTGGGCTTAAGCAATCAGGCGGACCTGTGCTAATGTTTGCCAGGGCCTCATACACCTGGGCTTAAGCAAACAGGGCGGACCTGCCTCATACACCTGGGCTTAAGCAAACAGGGCGGACCTGTGCTAATGTTTGCCAGGGCCTCATACACCTGGGCTTAAGCAAACAGGGCGGACCTGTGCTAATGTTTGCCAGGGCCTCATACACCTGGGCTTAAGCAAACAGGGCGGACCTGTGCTAATGTTTGCCAGGGCCTCATACACATGGGCTTAAGCAAACAGGACGTCCTTTGCTAATGTTTGTCAGAGCCTCATACACCTGGACTTAAGCAAACAGGGCGGACCTGTGCTAATGTTTGCCAGGGCCTCATACACCTGGGCTTAAGCAAACAGGGCGGACCTGTGCTAATGTTTGCCAGGGCCTCATACACCTGGGCTTAAGCAAACAGGGCGGACCTGTGCTAATGTTTGCCAGGGCCTCATACACCTGGGCTTAAGCAATCAAGGCGGACATGTGCTAATATTTGTCAGGGCCTCATACACCTGGGCTTAAGCAAACAGGGCGGACCTGTGCTAATGTTTGCCAGGGCCTCATACACCTGGGCTTAAGAAAACAGGGCGGACCTGTGCTAATGTTTGCCAGGGCCTCATACACCTGGGCTTAAGCAATCAGGGTGGACCTGTGCTAATATTGGCCACGGCCTCATACACGTGGGCTTGCTCCGAATATCCATCCGAACTCCCCATCATCACCTCATCCAAAATCCAGAACAAATAAAGTTCCCGAGCTGATGAATAAGGGCTTACTGCGAGATCGCATGCCTAGCTGATATAATCGGGGCTTACTGAAAGATTGCATGCCGAGCTGATCCTCTATCCGAGCTGATGTGGGGCTTATTGCGAGATTGCATGCCCGAACTGTACTCCTGAATATGGGGCTTACTGCGAGATTGCATGCCCGAGTTGTGGTGCACTGAGGTCAAACTGAAATAGTGAAATGGTGTAGCACAAAATATATATGAAATAGTAGCTGAAAGAAATAACCGTAAGTAATAGCATATAGACCAAGCATCGAAGTCGGGGTTGATCGCCGAGCTGAGTACGTCATGAGTTCGGCAGCTATGAGCTAGAGGCCGAGGTGGCGGATGTCGAATTGATGTTTAGAACCACGTGCATAACCGACATAGGTTGAGCATACGTAGGGTGCACATAGCCAACACGCCTTGGGCTCGGTGTAAAGTGCTGCAACAATACAGAAAAGACCAGACAAAAACGATCGCAAATAATAATATTTACTGTTAGTGTATAAACTAGTATAGAAATTATTATTGTGTTTCTGAGAGAATATTATAATGGCACGGACTGATGCATCTCAAGTAACACTAGCACAAGGCCAATCAAGTTGGTTTTCTATGAAATGACCCACGTTGTTTGCTAGGCTCCTTAAAGAAACCTGCAACTTCTTTTCTCACAAGACAATTCCACAAATCATTTCACGAAAATCTTCACTAAAAATCCCAAAACAATATCAAACAAAGTACTTAGTGCATTCCAGAGATATCTTCTAAATCTATAACTGCAACTTGATTACCAAATCACTCTTCAGAAAATATCCCACGTAGAAATTGGAGAATATCTAGAATCATGAGCACAAAACAAGATTTAAGTACTAGATGAGCAAACATGAAACCGAGCTTAGCTAGATAGCAATGAGAAGGGGATGAAATATATAAGTTGGGATCCCATGTCTCAATGTAGGTTAGGCATGACCCAAGAAGTTTCTTAATTGTAGTTCCATGTTTTGAGAAATTAATTTGTAGCAGTAGAACAAGTATAATTCTACTAAAGCAGTAGGTAAAAAATGAAGTTTCAAGTCTTCCAGATTCAGATAATGTGGAACACTCATGCTGTTAGATGAATACAATAACGTTCTCCAGTTCAGCTTATCTAATAACATCATCCCCTCTCTGGGAGTTGCTATGTTTTTTCTAAAATTAACCCATGAACCAAAGGAAATAAAAGCAATAAGATACATGACACTATCTTGTTTCAGAATGTACCCACAAGAAGTGGCAAGTGCACAACCCTACCAATCTCAAGACGCGAGTAACGGGTGAAACTTGCTGGACAAGGAGACAAAACCCACCTGCACTTAACCATTAGCCAGCTTAAATAAGAGAATGTTTAGCTCGGGTAATTCATTGAACAGATTATGAGCAGCTGAAGGAACTAACTCAGTTTCTGTGTAACCAAGAAAGGATGAACTCACAAACTAATTTCACATCAGAACAACAACTTAATACCAACCAATATCGCAAAACAGTAAGGAGATAGCATGAAAATACTCAATAAAATGAAACAAGAAAAATCTCACAAATTTGCTGAGTTTTTCGGTCATGTTTCTGAATGTAGCGATCGAGAGCGCGGGGAGTCTGACCGCGGGTCGAGCCAGCCAGGAGGGGGGCTCACGAAAAGCAGGGGCAGCACGGATTGAAGGGGAAATGAATTTTTTATTTTCCTCCGCCGAACCCGTTTTCTTCCCCGATCCTTTATCCACGTTAACATCGAGAATTAATTCACCTCCAGTAATATTCTTACATGCTTCGACAAACTCAGCTCCCTCTTGGACTTGTAGTCCACCTAAATCTCGTTCCTCGTGCTGCGGTGCAGCTCCACTACGTCAAAGAGGTGAAGAAATTGGCTCATGGTTCAGGTCGGATGAATGGGGATGAATGCGAGAGCTGCACGCAATTTTTGAGGGAGAAAAACAATCTAGCCATCACTATGTGCGCTTCATCCATTATCAGTAGAAATCACATATCCACCGCTGTTATCAGCTCTATTTATTGGCGTTGCAAGGCCGGAACCACACCTCGACGAAGCCAGGCTCTGTCTTAAACCCACTTGACTCCTCTGCCCTCTCTGTGGACCTCCAATTTGGAGTCTCCACTAATGAGGTGAGTTTCCTCAAGGCATATGAAGTGCTGGTGGTTGTGGGTGAATAAAGAACCAAACTAATTTCTCTCCATCTTAGACCCACTACTCTGCACCACCACCCAGAATCGCACTCCCACAGTTATTTGACGGCCAAAGTCGCATCACATGCTAACCTACCTTGCTGCCTCGCGACTGTCAACAACACAAACAAAGTCACCAAGAACCATGCAAACCTCACTCTCAACCAGCTGCTCACAGCCCATAACCCAGCACCATAGCTGATCGGCAGCTAGAAATCTGCCGTCGAACCAGATTTGGCTTCTTGAAAAACCCAAGAATCTTATTTTCCCTCTGTAGAAGATGAAGAAGCCTAGGAAATGGAAGTGCAGAGGCCGAGCTGAAGAGGTCGGAATTGCTAAACTGTCGTCCAGAGCTGCTGAGTGAACTCACCCCTAAAACCAGTCCACGAAACCATCTTAAAAATCAGCTCAAACTCTCCTCCTCTCATTGCCCAGACTGTCCGAGATCTTTTTTCTCTTTTTTCTTCAGACGAAAACTCCTTCAAAACCAGTCCATCAAAAATCGACGTCCTAGCTCGAGTTTCCCACAGACGGCGCCAATTTGTTACCTCATTTTTTGGTTCGATTCGATAACAAATGAATTTGTACGTGAAAATAAAAGAACATCAAGATTTTTTACGTGGAAACCCCGGAGGGAAAAACCACGGGACCTAGTCCAGTCTCAATCTTCACTATGAACAATATGATGATTTACAATGTTCTTCTTACAAGGAAAAAATGGAGAAAAAGAAGCATGAAAATCGAAAATCAGGATGAGGGAAGAAGGTTGCTGGCCGCTGCCCTTCTATGCTGAAGAAAGAAAAAATATCCCCCTTTGTCAACCTACTATTCCACTCCTTTTATAATGGTCAATGGGCTTAGTCATTTAAGGCCTTTAATTAACTAAATAAAAGAAAATGGGCTTAAGTTAATGAGTTAATAAGCATAGAAGATGGGTCAATGTAGGATGGCCTATGGTATTGGGCCAAAACAAATAGGCCAGTATCTTATCAGATCGGGTCGAGCCCATAGAGTTCGGGTCCAAACCGCACCGGGACAATTATCGGGGTATCAATTTTATTATGCTGCTTATTCAGAGTAGGTTAGTTTGAGTTATTTCCACTTGGTTTCTTAATCAAACTGGATCAAATCTTTCTGTGTAAATACTTCAAGAACACGAGCTATTATAGCTTAAGTTAGTTTAAGTAGGGTGTGAACCACAATCACTCAGCGGTATCAGAACAGATTCAATCCACTTGATTTTCCTATCAAGTTCGCATGAGATTTGGTTGGGGTAGATTTAGTGCAAGAATATATGGTCTTTTATGAGTGGATGGAATTGGTGTGAGGTCCTTTTTCTACCAATTTTGTATTTATCCACCTGACATAATATTGATTTGATCGTGTAGGGGAGAAAATATATTGGACATTTTAAAAAGTACGTTATCATTTTTAGAAATTAATTTCAAATCTCATAACTTGAGGATCAAAAGCTTACCATCAATCTAGAAGTTGTTGGCCACAAATGTGATAGCATAAGATAGAAAATATTGAAAATGCATAAGATAGAAAATATCGAAAATGAAGAATAAAATAGACAACACAATTTACATGAAAAATCCCTAAAAATTATTAGGGTAAAACAACAAGCAACACATCAAATATATCACCTCCGATTGTTCAATCAAATGAACCTAAATTACGTAAATCAGAACGTATTCGCCAACCATCAGTTTGTGTGAGGGCCCGATCCTAATATGGTGTTTAATTATCACACAGTGATTAATTTGCGTAAACAGCGGAAGATTTATTTCAAATGTCTTATCAAACGGCCCTAAAAATTTTTCGCTTTTAGGTGATACATATATACTGATACTGAAAATATATAATTCCAGTTTCAAATTTAACATGTTGATCATCACATAATTACCAAGTATACATCAACCGTTAGTAGCAATATTAAAATACAGATACTCGGGGCATACCCCGGTAAATTTAAAACAGAAGTCAAAATACTCTAACAACTACTGGGACTCAAAACATAAAGCATAACCTGAGCTCGCTCTCAAGGAGCTCCGGTATTCATCGATGCTTAACCTCGAGCATCCGCAGTACGTCTACCTGTACCACCTGCCATGCCCATACAACAAAGACATGACAGCCCCCCGCGAAGGGGGTCAGAACCCAGTACGAGAAATAAATAGAATCACGTCAAGAATGACAAAGTATCATGCAATGCATACCATGTATGAATGCGATGTATGAATGGGTACAAGGAATCGAATATCAAGATACCAAAATCGGAGTCCAAAGGAAGGTATCATCAAATCATCAAAGCTCGAGCAGAGGGTGACAGTATACGTACATTGCGCTAGGAAAACTCATCCTATGTACGTTACTGCATCCAGCCCTCGTGTCTAGGTCCGGTCGCACCTGCACGTGACTACAGTTACTACCTATACTGTCTGTCATCGCCATGCTCGTCGTACCCGACACTCAGAGTAAGTCAACTCAGTCAAATCATGGATATCAAAGGAATGATAGATCAATATGATATGCCCATGAATCATTTATGCATCAAATGACATATGCAACTCAATATATCATGCAATCTCATGTGAAAGTATATACAAATCATGTAATTTCACATATCATGTAATCCAAGACATTCATCATGTCATATAGTCACATAAGAATCATATAGTGACAAATAAGTCATATAAATCAAATAATGACATATAAGGCCATACATTAGCATCATTACACGTCTTTGCCAGACGTCATGATAAAACTCATTTCAACGTACCTCAAACTGTTAGCTAATTACCAAGTGATCCTCGACTCAATCTTAGGATTAATAAACCTGGCCATAACAGTTCCAAATACAACATAATGTCACATACTAGCCTTAAATATATCAAAATAAAACTTAAACTTAGACCCAAAACCAATTCTCTAAATTTCAGCCTGCGCAACCGTAGAGATCGGCTCATAACTTGTCCGATACTTAATAAAATCACATGGGTCCAATTTATTTTCACATATAACTCAGAAATGAACATTTCATCAGTTCAACTCATCTTCAAATTCGTTCATTTAGCCTAGGTAAAATGGCCAAGAACAATCTGCTGGAAAAACAGGACAATTTACCAAATTACAGCCTGACCCATTTTTGTATAAAAATCATAATAAATTCATATGACGTCCAAATGACTTGGGGCTAGTGGAAACAACACCACACATCAAAGTAATACAGTTCATATTTGAAGTACAGAAGCTAGTTCGCTCATCTAGAGGCACATGCAAAACAAAGTATGACAGTTTTAAAAATACTTATACACTCTGTTTTGACAGAGTGAGCGGTTCTAGGAAAAAGTGCATATCTTGCACAACTAAACTCCAAATGATGTGAGGCCAGTTTCTAATGCAAGATAACTTAAAGTGTTACAACTTTTATTCAGACACCAAGGTCAAAATCGTAGCACAGTTTGCCCAGAGTTACCAAGAACACACTGCATGTGCAACCCGCCTACATGCATGTTCCAGATTGTGCATCTTGTGGTAAAAACATCATAACTCATTCATTTTAAGTCCAAATCGTCTCAAATCTTAACCACAGGACAAAAACACATATATCTACAACTTGTATTTGAATACCAACATCAAATTCGTAAAATAATTTACCCAGAAACTCGAAGAACTCGATGCATAAAACTCGCATGCACTAAATTTCCAGATTTTACACATATTGGTAAAATGTTCATAACTTTTTCATCAGAATTCCAAATTAGTCGAATGTACTGTCAAATCGAAGGTATTCCAACAAGCTACAACTTGTATTTGAATCACAACCTCAAATTCGAAACTTAACTAAACCCAAAATTCGAAATGACAGATACATGCATGCTGAAATCTGTGGCACACTTTTTGACAGCAAGTTATCTCTACAATTCTCATGCCAAGACTCATAAATTTCGATCCTTAAACAACACCAAGGTATATAAAAATCAATAAAAGTGTTATACCTTCACTCCTCTTGGAGATTTGATGCACAAACCATCAACCTAGCTCAAACCAAGCTTTCACTTTTCCAATTTGCTCCAAATCAGAAAATTCTTGATGGGTTCTTCTTCCCTAGCCTTGTAGCTTCTAAATCCTTAATTGCATGTAACATGCATTCACAAACTTAAAAGAAATTTGGGGTGAAAGAAAGGCTGCATTTTCGAAAATGGGGATGAGAGAAGGAAGAGGAAACTTTTTATGAATTAGAGAAAGGAAGTGCTAGCTAAAAAGCAACCCCCAAATCTGAATCTTGCATGGTAGGCGTGGCTTCCTATGCTTTGGGCATGTTTTTTAATTTATTTGATGCATGTTGGAATCCACATGTCAATACATCATTATCTTGCAAGAACAATGGTCCAAAATCATGTATTAAACATGAGTTAAATTAATTAGTGGCATGTGTTCTCCAAGTGCCATGTGATCATGCACATGCTCATGCACTAAAACATGTTCCACTAGTTGGTTGACTCATCGTAGTCGGGACACCTTAATTTAAAGTTTACACTTTTAATTATCCGGGTTTGCTTAATCATCGTTAATCCGGATTAATTAGTATCGGGGCCTTACACTTCTTCCCCTCTTAAAAAGATTTCGTCCTCGAAATCGCAAAACTGAGCACCACTCAATAAATTAAATCATATGAGATGTCTCAATCTCATTCATAGATACTTAAGGATCATCATGTATCAATGACAACTGATGTGGTCGTCTCAACGATCTACCACCTAATCAAAGTTCTCTATGATTCCACCAAGTTCAAAATATCGAGGCAACATCAAACCTCACTTAACGAATCATATTGATCATCGCAAATGTAATATTTTCATATTTACCTGATTCTCAACTCGGAGTCTAACGATATAATTCTCTTTGGCGTAGCAAATCTGCTCACCTCAAGCCAAATTTCAATGTTTTCGCAGAAATTTTCATCGTTCCTGGTATTTTTCTCAAAATTCTTAAGTTATGCCAAAATTTCTTATCAATTTTCTATCATCACATCACCGATCGATAATTCTGGCTCTGCAAAACCTGAACCGATGCCATCCCAAAAGTTTTCTGAAACTTAAATTATAGGAAAATTCTACTGGTGAATAATGATTTCAGTCAATTCCCACTAAATCACCACTATTAATTAGACATGACTTCCAAAGTCTGGATATTTTCTCAGTTGATCCATCTGTATGGGTATGCTAAGCAATACTCATTGCCAACTTAGTATCCATTACATTCTGAAAATAGTTTCGAATTCTGATATTATCCTCGGATCTCAATCAGATACATCTATTACAGAAACTCACTGTTACTAAACCACATTATCCATATCTTAAACATGTCGTCTTCTCATAGACATATAGACTATCACATGAAATCAATATCTTGCATTGAATAGTCAGTCAATTTCGATTCAACTTGTTTCACAATCTCTGGTTGTAAATATTTGAGCTATAAAACTCAAAACTAGAAATTTCCCAAATTCATTGTGGTACTTACAAATCCTGTAATATCCCATTAGGTCTCGTTTTTATCTTGACCTGCTGGCATGTCAAACAATTTTTTTGCCACAAAATTCAAAAATTTCTTTATTTATACCATCTCATCATAAATAGGATCTCGAGAATGATACATCTCATCATTCCCAGAATAACACTATGTTCTCTATAGTGTGCTTTCTGATGTAATACGTCCTTCAAATCAGTAAAATTCGATGATATATACTGATCTTTCATTCGCAACCACCACTAAATGGCATACTAAAATTACTTTGTTGATAAGACAGAACCAATTTCTTAACTCAATATCTGCATGGGTCTGTCCTTCGAGTCTTTCCGATCATCAAAATCAGAGATTATCAAACTGCAAAGCAAACATCGATGCTACCATTGCACCTTGCACTTTTATGTTCAGTGCATCTGCTACTAGTTTCATTTTCCTTGATTTATATTGACTATCTAAGTCAAATTCTTTAATAAATCTAGTCATCGCTTATATCTCAAGAATATGCAATCATCTTGTCATGATACATTAGAACATATCTTCAAATCTTTGACATACATATTTGCACAACTACATATCTCCCTGAACCAGTTAAACAAAATCAACATTGGGGTTGTAGTCCATTTCAGTTTCAATTATGAAAACTCCTTTCTCATTCAACTGACCAAACGAATATCAATTTTCTTCGTGGTCAATTAGTTCATAAGACAGGCTATCCTAGAATATCCTTCCGTAAAAGCCTGTAGTATCTGTCAAAATTCATAAAACTTTTCATCTTGAGTACAATGATTGGTCTTGGCCAAATTAGTACTATCTTTACTTTACTGGAATCAACAGGTAACACTTGAGATGATATCACCTATCCAAAACAACATTTGATTCAACCAAGATTTACATTTCAATAACTTGGTACACCCTTTGAGCTTCACGAAGTGTCTGAAAAATCAATCACATGTGTGCTGTGTGGTTCCTTCTGAATCTCGAATACACTAGTATACCACTGATGAATGTTATTACACTTCTGCCCAAACAGTTTTGGTATACTCTATTCATCAAATTCATAACTCTACTGGTATAGTTGTCAGACCACACGTCATTTTCAAAAATTCAAAATGCCTATATCTGGTTTGACCAATTGCCTAGAGAACATTTTCTCTTCTAACTCAAACTGATGGTAACCAGAGTAAAAATCATTCTTCTTATACTTCAAGTTTCTTACAATTGATCATTTACTTCTCGATCTTAGGCAGTGGGTATTTATTCTCGACAATAGCCCGATTTAACTACCTTTAGTCAATACACGTCTTCATAATATCATCTTTCTTCTTCACGAACAATACTGATGTTTCCTCAAGTGACATACTCAGACATTTATACTCGTATCAAGGAGATTCTGCAACTATTCTTCTGTATCTGTCAACTTTGCTGATGACATTCCATACAGTACTTTCGATATCAAATCTATTCCTTGGCATCAACGAAGTTAAAATCGATTTCCTTCTCTAGTGGAAATTCTTTTGTTTCTTCAGAAAAATCTTGGTAAGTTTTCTTACAACTAAGATATCAGTCAACATCGATTCTTCCTGATCAGCATTAACTGCTTATGATCAAATATCCTTCATTTTCCAAATATTGCAACCACAATATTTTCATAGCTGATACTATAAGTATCTTAACTTGCTATTAGTGGCTATCAACATTTCCTTTGGAGCCATAACAAGGTTAAAAACATTCATTATACCCTGAAATCAACTTACAATTTCTCAAAATTTATCAGAGTATCCATACCCTTGATACAATCAAAACCATATTTTGACAACATCATTTAATTCAAATCCACAACACTATCAACAAACTGAAATTTGTAGTTCACTATTACAAGTGTGGATAGTATAATTATCACTGCTAGTGTATTTTCTCAATCATCATTATCAATGCACATTTGATGCAATATATGAAACCAATGATTTTATCTCAAATCAAACTCATGCAGTGTGACCAATACACAACATGTATCTGTGATCACTAGCATCTCTATCATTGCCGAAATCGAAATGGTTCTATGTCCTGGAGACATCTCAATCCCATTGTCAAGGTATACTCTATGGTCTACAGGTAATTAACTGCTGCTAAAACTGAGTGGTCGTAAAGAATAACCACCATGATATCTACCCCTAGCTCAGGGTATTTGTTGTTATGGCTGTATCTATTCCTGAGCACTTCATGGGCATGCTCTGAATGGCCACAATCGATATCAGTTACTATTATTCTTTCAAATAGATCAGTAAATATTTACATCCACAGTGACCTCAAAAGATTTGGTATTCTACAATCTCATAGTACCTCTAGAACTACTAGATCTGGATAAATTGGAGTGATACTTCTGAAACTTTTCTAGGACTACTTGGATTATCCCAATGAGTCACTTCATTAATCTTTACTCCAGTTTTAACTACTTCGCACCACATTGGTGTCTTATTCCTTAGTCAAAATCTAATCTCTTCACTAGTGAATAGCTATCGAGATTAAGCACATACTTCCATTTCTCGAGTCCACAATAATCGATTATCATTTTCCATGTAATCAACACGGCTTTCTCGTAAATATTCTTTCATGTGTCAACAAGAGGGAAAACTCTTCTTCCATCACTATCATTACTCTAGATACTCTCATCTAGAAGAGTTAATCATGTAGTATTTATGCATAGTTCGGACACATAGACTGGAACTAAATTACGACAGTCCCCAAATCCAAGTCCTCATTCAAACCAATTCTCGTTGTTTCTCACAACAGCTATACTTGATCTTTCAATTGAAAAAATCATTAATTTCAATATTCTCAAGTTCAAAATTATCATATCGTCGTACACAGGTTTTGACGTAAACTCATATGTATAACCTTGGTCTTTCAGGCTTAAATTCCTAATGTCAATCGACACAAAGTGTTTTAATTAGTTCTAGTGTCATCCCACTATTCACAAGGATTAAGTCCCAAAGTGATAAATAAATTCCCAATACTGGATGCATATCACTAAGTTATAATTCAATTAACAGTTTACAGTGCCTACAGGTACAATAGATAGCTCTTAAAGTCTGTATCGTTGCTACCTGTCCAAACACTAACTGTTCATCATAAAATCAAAACATCATATATAATCTCAAGTCAGAGATGTTCTCATCACTTATTCTACATCATCATCCGGTCAGCAACTATCAGTGCTAACAAATAAAATTCTCAATTTCTCTAGATTGTCTGCAACTCAGCATTCAAAATCTCTAGATGATATGTGACTGCATTCAAATTCTCTACATTATATGCAAATCAGCATATTAAAATATTCAGAGATATGACACCTAGTTATCCCTGCTTAATAATCTATTACATGTGTAACATCTCATTATCTAACATGTAATCATAGCAGGTAAGAGCATATAAATCAGATAGTCAGACACATGCACAAACAATTCCTTTGTGTCTATACTCAGTGTCCTAACTCTAGTTCGAGCATATCCCAGACTATGCTCTGATACCATAATGTGAGGGCCCGATCCTAATATGGTGTTTAATTATCACACAGTGATTAATTTGCGTAAACAGCGGAAGATTTATTTCAAATGTCTTATCAAACGGCCCTAAAAATTTTTCGCTTTTAGGTGATACATATATACTGATACTGAAAATATATAATTCCAGTTTCAAATTTAACATGTTGATCATCACATAATTACCAAGTATACATCAACCGTTAGTAGCAATATTAAAATACAGATACTCGGGGCATACCCCGGTAAATTTAAAACAGAAGTCAAAATACTCTAACAACTACTGGGACTCAAAACATAAAGCATAACCTGAGCTCGCTCTCAAGGAGCTCCGGTATTCATCGATGCTTAACCTCGAGCATCCGCAGTACGTCTACCTGTACCACCTGCCATGCCCATACAACAAAGACATGACAGCCCCCCGCGAAGGGGGTCAGAACCCAGTACGAGAAATAAATAGAATCACGTCAAGAATGACAAAGTATCATGCAATGCATACCATGTATGAATGCGATGTATGAATGGGTACAAGGAATCGAATATCAAGATACCAAAATCGGAGTCCAAAGGAAGGTATCATCAAATCATCAAAGCTCGAGCAGAGGGTGACAGTATACGTACATTGCGCTAGGAAAACTCATCCTATGTACGTTACTGCATCCAGCCCTCGTGTCTAGGTCCGGTCGCACCTGCACGTGACTACAGTTACTACCTATACTGTCTGTCATCGCCATGCTCGTCGTACCCGACACTCAGAGTAAGTCAACTCAGTCAAATCATGGATATCAAAGGAATGATAGATCAATATGATATGCCCATGAATCATTTATGCATCAAATGACATATGCAACTCAATATATCATGCAATCTCATGTGAAAGTATATACAAATCATGTAATTTCACATATCATGTAATCCAAGACATTCATCATGTCATATAGTCACATAAGAATCATATAGTGACAAATAAGTCATATAAATCAAATAATGACATATAAGGCCATACATTAGCATCATTACACGTCTTTGCCAGACGTCATGATAAAACTCATTTCAACGTACCTCAAACCGTTAGCTAATTACCAAGTGATCCTCGACTCAATCTTAGGATTAATAAACCTGGCCATAACAGTTCCAAATACAACATAATGTCACATACTAGCCTTAAATATATCAAAATAAAACTTAAACTTAGACCCAAAACCAATTCTCTAAATTTCAGCCTGCGCAACCGTAGAGATCGGCTCATAACTTGTCCGATACTTAATAAAATCACATGGGTCCAATTTATTTTCACATATAACTCAGAAATGAACATTTCATCAGTTCAACTCATCTTCAAATTCGTTCATTTAGCCTAGGTAAAATGGCCAAGAACAATCTGCTGGAAAAACAGGACAATTTACCAAATTACAGCCTGACCCATTTTTGTATAAAAATCATAATAAATTCATATGACGTCCAAATGACTTGGGGCTAGTGGAAACAACACCACACATCAAAGTAATACAGTTCATATTTGAAGTACAGAAGCTAGTTCGCTCATCTAGAGGCACATGCAAAACAAAGTATGACAGTTTTAAAAATACTTATACACTCTGTTTTGACAGAGTGAGCGGTTCTAGGAAAAAGTGCATATCTTGCACAACTAAACTCCAAATGATGTGAGGCCAGTTTCTAATGCAAGATAACTTAAAGTGTTACAACTTTTATTCAGACACCAAGGTCAAAATCGTAGCACAGTTTGCCCAGAGTTACCAAGAACACACTGCATGTGCAACCCGCCTACATGCATGTTCCAGATTGTGCATCTTGTGGTAAAAACATCATAACTCATTCATTTTAAGTCCAAATCGTCTCAAATCTTAACCACAGGACAAAAACACATATATCTACAACTTGTATTTGAATACCAACATCAAATTCGTAAAATAATTTACCCAGAAACTCGAAGAACTCGATGCATAAAACTCGCATGCACTAAATTTCCAGATTTTACACATATTGGTAAAATGTTCATAACTTTTTCATCAGAATTCCAAATTAGTCGAATTTACTGTCAAATCGAAGGTATTCCAACAAGCTACAACTTGTATTTGAATCACAACCTCAAATTCGAAACTTAACTAAACCCAAAATTCGACATGACAGATACATGCATGCTGAAATCTGTGGCACACTTTTTGACAGCAAGTTATCTCTACAATTCTCATGCCAAGACTCATAAATTTCGATCCTTAAACAACACCAAGGTATATAAAAATCAATAAAAGTGTTATACCTTCACTCCTCTTGAAGATTTGATGCACAAACCATCAACCTAGCTCAAACCAAGCTTTCACTTTTCCAATTTGCTCCAAATCAGAAAATTCTTGATGGGTTCTTCTTCCCTAGCCTTGTAGCTTCTAAATCCTTAATTGCATGTAACATGCATTCACAAACTTAAAAGAAATTTGGGGTGAAAGAAAGGCTGCATTTTCGAAAATGGGGATGAGAGAAGGAAGAGGAAACTTTTTATGAATTAGAGAAAGGAAGTTCTAGCTAAAAAGCAACCCCCAAATCTGAATCTTGCATGGTAGGCGTGGCTTCCTATGCCATTTGGGCATGTTTTTTAATTTATTTGATGCATGTTGGAATCCACATGTCAATACATCATTATCTTGCAAGAACAATGGTCCAAAATCATGTATTAAACATGAGTTAAATTAATTAGTGGCATGTGTTCTCCAAGTGCCATGTGATCATGCACATGCTCATGCACTAAAACATGTTCCACTAGTTGGTTGACTCATCGTAGTCGGGACACCTTAATTTAAAGTTTACACTTTTAATTATCCGGGTTTGCTTAATCATCGTTAATCCGGATTAATTAGTATCGGGGCCTTACACTTTGGTTGCGCAATTTCCATGGCTCTCAAACCAAGTTGCTTTCATCAAGCTCATCATCATCTTCAATGACAAAGTCAGGTAAGGGCACTCATTGTCCTTTAGCAAACTTTATATGTTATAGAAACTTATCTCCTCCTCATCGTACCTTTGTTGCCCACATATCTAGTCTTATGGAACCCAACACTTTTTCCCAAGCTGATAAAGATCCTAAGGGGCGAGAGGCCATGAGTTTGGAAATTCAAGCATTAGAAGAAAATAAGACATGTACCATTACTTCTTTACCTGAAGGAAAGAAGCCAATTGGTTGTAAATGGGTATATAAAATTAAGTAAAAATCAGATGGTTCAATTGAGCGTTACAAAGCAAGATTCGTTGCTAAAGGTTACACACAAGTTGAAGGGTTGGATTACAATGAGACTTTTTTCACCTGTTGCCAAGCTGGTTACAGTCCGTTGTCTACTTGCTATAGCCGCTGCTCGCGATTGGTCTCTCCATCAATTTGATGTTCAAAATGTTTTTCTCCATGGAGACTTGGATGAAGAAGTATACATGCTTCCGCCACATAGTTATTGTCGGACAGGGGGAGAACATTGTTTGTCGACTAAACAAATCGCTCTACGAATTAAAACAAACTTCTCGCAATTGGTATGATAAATTTTCTATAGCTATTCAAAAGGCCAGATATAAGCATTTTATGGCAGATTATTTACTTTCCACACGAGCATGTGAGGACTCATTCACGGCTGTATTAATCTATGCTGATGACATGATCATCACAGGAATGATATCATTGTCATTAGGACTCTCAAAAGCTTCCTTCATGAGCAATTTCGAATAAAAGACCTTGGAAAATTAAAGTATTTTTTGGGAATAAAAGTGGCTACATCAAAACAAGGAATTTACTCGATGAGTCTCCTTGGAGCTAAACCAATCACTTTCCCTATGGAACAAAATTTAAAACTTATACCAACGGATGGTGAAATTCTTAACGATCCTTCACGATATAGAAGGCTTGTTGGAAAACTTATTTACCTTACAACCACTAGTCCAGACATCTTCCAAGCGTATTTTCTCCTTGATAACATTCGAACTAGCCGATCTGTTGTGAACTATGACTTTTAGTATTTTGAGTTCGCTGTTCAACCTCTTTGGAAGCACGCCATTTCGGTATCCGAGCTATGAGATATGATCGAAACAATCCGCTCTGCCAGGATTTCAGTCTTGGTCTAGCTTGATATTTTCAAGCTACTTCTTTGTAATTCATCAAGCTCTTAATTATGATCTATGAACTGCGAACTTGATTAAATATGTTAGCAACACAATAACAAGTTTTGTTAACATCAAAACAAAGATTATTCGGGTTTCCAAAACCCAACAAGGGCTTTCTTGTATTAAATTTTTTTTCCGAGGAGTTTGTGAGATGCACATCTACAAAAACTTTCCAGAGTCTCAAATTGATTTATATGTACAAAGTACACATTGTTATGCAAAATTAAACATTAATTACCCATAAACATAAAGCAATTTTTTTTGAAAAAAAAAATATGGTGAAAACAATGGAGCCTCAGGACCCCAATTCATAACTAAGAACAGGAAAATTAAATGACAGTGTAATACACATAAAGTAGGCTACTGATAGTGAGCTTAAAAACTACTGCTAGCTCGGACGGGAATGAGAAAACAAGCATGCATGTTCCTTGAAATTGACAGTTGCATCATCTAATAATAGAAATTCTCGAGTTAGCTCAGGAATCTTCCCAACAATAACTATCAAGCTCATTTCTGTCCTTGTCGTCTGAATCATCATCTTGAAAACACAAAAACAAAATAAGAATATAATGAGAATAAACAGACAACAGGAAAGGAACCAAAGATTCAACAGAAATTTGGAGCACATGTTTCTAAAAGAATAAATCTGACATTTGGACTACCTCTTCTTCCTCAGCCTCCTCTGCATGTTCCAAGAACCTTCTGATGCTCTCCCCTCCTTTCATTATAACAAATCCATCACACACCACAACCCTTCAATGAACGCGGTGTTGCCCACGCAGAGAATGAGCTTTGACACACAATTCATTGCAGCGTCCATCCTTTTTCCAAGAACGCAGGGTTATGTAGCAGGCATTCAAACCACTCAAATCTAGACCAGTCACTTGAACCTTTCCACTCAAGCCAACATTTTCAAACTCCAAATATCAGCTTGAACTGTATCTAAAGTTACCTGATGATTGAGACAGGATATGCATGATGATTCTAGAAATAGTCATAAGCCATAACTTGAATTGAAAATTATACATGATTCGAATACCGATACGGTTCTCGTGATGCAATATCTTTCATGACTACTTTAGTTACTTGTAATTTAGCCAATTAGAGAGTTGTCATTTCTCATTCATTAACAAACCTCGACTAAAAAACACATCATATCCAACAAAAAAAGTAAATCATTTACGCTAGAGATATCCGAGCACTCATATATGACAAATAAAATAGGAGAAAGGAGTATGCAAATAATCCCAGGAACATAAGAGACTTATAGTTAGTGATGTTAATGCAGAACTTCGAACATGCTGAATACATTCTATTTAAAAAGGTGCGCTCATGTTGTTCTTATAATATGTCATGAAACATACTGTGCTTTTGTTGGATTAATATTATTGGGTTAATAATAAGAGCCCAATAATTATGTTATATTTTGTTAATGAGAACAAAATTATGGTAAGTTATTATGAAAGGTAATTAGGCTAAAGAAATCCCACATTGAGATTATGATACACTTATGGTTTGATTATATTGAGATACAAATCATTAGAGTGTAGTTAAGTAGTAAAGATGGGTGCCCCTCGCGCGCCGTCCGTCCGTCCGCTCGGCTCGTCACGTCTCGTCTCGTCTCGCCTCGCCTCGCCTCGCCGCCTCGCCTCGCGTCGCGCGTGTCGCTGCCGCGAAGGCAGTCCTATCTTTTTACTACACGGATTTCTGAAATGACTTTTCATCTGCCTGACTTTTCATATTCTGCTGAGTATTAAGTTTGAGACTTTTCACCTACCTGCAGAATTGATGTCAGATTTAAGTGTGAGACTTAAATCCGAAATGAATATGATGTTTAAGTGTTGAGACTTTTCATCTACCCCATTAATCTTTACACTTAATTCTGAGACCTTTGGAGTGGTCTGCTGCTCAGCTATATAAGCTGCTTCAGCTTTATGTTTTATTCATCCCGAAATTGCATTTCATATCATATCATATTATCTTGAGAGTACTACACATTGTTCAGTGTTCGAGTGAGTCTGTCTGGGTTTCTGCTTCAACCCATACAGAGGTGTTTGGGACGTTGTACCTTGGAACTCTCTTGTCCAGGAGGCCAGAAGTTGTAGGCGGACAATTTAGAGTTTACGGGCACACGGTTTACTGTGGCCTCGTCCAACAACAAAGTTTCTGCCCAGTTTATTTAAACTGTTTGTTGTAAGTTTCTACTGCTTTCAAGTATTTTCTTTTATTTATAAAACAGTGTATGTCATCTTATGAGTTTTCTCGTCTTCTTCAACAAAAGGAAAATAACCAACAATCGTAAACTCTAAAACCTTGTGTAATTTTCTTTTGTTGTTCTGTCAAACCTAATTGTTTTTCATCTACTGAACTTTAACAAATTGTTACTGTCAATTTTCATATTTAGTTCAGACACTGATTATGTACTGTTGAAAGGTTTAATCCTACTGTTTCAAAAAACTGTTTTGATATTATTTGTGCTCTTCTATTTCTGTTCTGTTTTAGCTTATGGCTGACCAGATTCCAAACCGAGTTGCTGAGAATACTGAGATTCCAGTGGTGAAAGCTAGCGGCGCTGAGGTCGTTATGCCAGTTCTGAGAAACCCAATGCCGTTCTCTCAATTTGAGAAACCGGAAAAGTTCAAGGGTTCCAACTTTAAACGTTGGCAACAGAAGATGATGTTCTTCTTGACCACTTTGAACTTGACCAGGTTTCTCAAAGAGGACAAACCAGTGGAGGACAAAGAGGATCCTCAATCTGCTGTGATAGTTGAGTCCTGGATGAGTGCCGACTACCTTTGTCGTAACTACATACTGAATTCTCTTGACGATGCACTTTTTAATGTGTATTCCCCCAAGGAGACTGCTAAGAATCTTTGGGAATCGTTAGAGATAAAGTACAAAGTTGACGACGCAGGCGCAAAGAAATTTGTAGCCGGGCGATTCCATGACTATCGAATGGTAGATGGCAAGAGCGTTGTTGAGCAATGCGAAGAGCTGCAGCTGATATATCATGAACTTGCTGCCGAAGGTATGGGGCTAAATGATGCTCTCCAAGTGGCGATGATGATTGAAAAATTACCGCCATCTTGGAAGGACTTCAAGAGCTACCTAAAGCACAAGCGAAAGATGATGAGTCTAGAGGATCTTATCAGGAGGCTGCGCATCGAGCAAGACAACCGAAAAGTTGACAAGAAATCATTTGGAATGATTTCCAAGGCCAACGTGGTTGAAGTTGGGGACAACTCCCATGGGAATAAGCGCAAACGTACTTTTGAACCCAAGGGAGATACTCAGACAAGGAGGTTCACTGGTGACTGTTATGTGTGTGGTAAGCCTAACCATAAGGCCAAGGACTGCACTCAACGTCAAAACAACTGCACTCAACGTCAAAACAATGACGGTAAGAGGAAGATAGTCCCTTACAAAGGCAAAGGCAAGAGGCCTGCACATGCCCACATTGCTGAGGACAATCTGAGCTCTGACATGGATGACATGCATCTGAGTGCTGTGGTATCGGAGGTGAATCTTGTTGGAGGGAACTCCAAAGAATGGTGGGTGGACACTGGGGCTACTCGCCACATTTGCGCCAACAAATGGATTTTTAAGACCTATCAACCGGTGAATGATGAGAACTGCTATATGGGAAATTCAGCAATCTCAAAAGTTGAAGGCAAAGGGACGGTTGTGCTAAAAATGACTTCCGGAAAAGAGTTGACTCTTACCGAGGTGCTCCACGTGCCAGAGATCCGAAAGAATCTCATCTCCGGAGCAGTGCTGAACAAGAAAGGCTTCCGGCTTGTGTTTGAGTCCGACAAAGTCATTCTGTCCAAGGGTGGTATGTTTGTGGGCAAAGGCTACTTGGCCAATAACCTCTTCAAGATGAATGTAATGACTTTAGCTCCTAAGGCTAAGTCTAGTGTAGATGTTGAGGTTGATGTTAATGCAGCAAATGAGGCTAGCACAAGCAAAAATAATGTAATGACTGTTGCCAATGTGGCTAATAAAACTTTAAAGTTTGATTATTCTTGCGAGTCTTTACATTTGTGGCATGGTAGATTAGGACATGTGAATTATAAGTCCTTACAAAGGCTAATGTCTCTTAATCTATTGCCTAAATTTAACATCAATCATAAACACAAGTGTGAGACTTGTGTAGAGGCCAAATTAGCCAAGTCATCATTCCACTCAATTGAGCGAAGCACCGAACCGTTAAACTTGATTCATACGGATGTATGTGATCTAAAGTATGTACAATCTAGAGGCGGTAAAAATTATTTCATAACATTTATCGATGATTGTACAAGATATTGTTATGTCTACTTAATGAGAAGTAAAGACGAAGCAATTGATATGTTCATTCACTATAAGAATGAAGTTGAGAATCAACTTGATAAAAAGATTAAAATTCTTCGAAGTGATCGAGGCGGTGAATATGAGTCACCATTTGCACAAATATGTGCTGAAAGTGGCATTATTCATCAAACCACTGCGCCTTATTCTCCCGAGCAAAATGGTATTGCTGAAAGGAAGAATAGAACGCTTAAGGGAATGATGAATGCAATGCTTATAAGTTCCGACTTACCTACGAATTTGTGGGGAGAAGCTCTGCTTTCTGCCAACTATGTGCTAAACAGAGTACCACATAAAAAGTTGGATAAAACGCCTTATGAATTGTGGAAAGGTCGTGCACCTAGTTACAAGTTTTTAAGGGTTTGGGGCTGTCTAGCAAAGGTACCAATTCCTCCTCCTAAGCGGACTAGGATAGGACCTAAGACAGTAGATTGTGTATTTATCGGATATGCGCAAGATAGTAGTGCCTATCGTTTTCTAGTGCATAAATCAGATAATGCAGAAATGCATGTAAATACTATCATTGAGGCTAGGGATGCTTCGTTCTTTGAGGAAATCTTTCCCCACAAAACTCCGACAATGCCTGAAACCAATGTTGAGAGAAATGTGGGGGATAGAGAATCTCAAAAGAATGTAGAATCGCCTAGACGAAGCAAAAGAGCGAGAAAAGAGAAATCTTTTGGCTCGGATTTTCTAACATATCTGTTGGAAAAAGATCCGACTACTTTCAAGGAAGCAATGTCTTCACAAAGACTCTGATCTTTGGAAAGAAGCGGTAAATAGTGAGGTAGAATCTATCTTACATAATCATACTTGGGAACTAGTGGATCTTCCTGCAGGTTGTAAACCACTAGGACACAAGTGGATCTTCAAGAGGAAGATGAAAGCTGATGGTACTGTAGATAAGTACAAGGCTAGACTTGTAGTCAAAGGCTACAGACAAACTGAAGGTGTTGATTATTTCGACACATACGCTCCTGTATCCCGGAAAACATCTATAAGGTTGATAATTGCATTTGCTGCATTATATAACCTAGAGATCCATCAAATGGATGTTAAAACGGCTTTTCTAAATGGAGAGTTAGAAGAGGAGGTTTACATGGAACAACCTGAAGGGTTTGTAGTTCCAGGTAAAGAAACGAAGGTGTGTAAACTTGTGAAATCCTTGTATGGATTAAAACAAGCACCTAAACAATGGCACGAAAAATTTGATAGCGTCATGCTTTCAAATGGGTTTAAAACAAACCAATGCGATAAGTGTGTCTACGTGAAAGGAGACAATACAAACTATGTGATAGTATGTCTATACGTAGATGACATGATAATTGTTGGTAATAACGATAACATCAAAATTACCAAGAAAATGTTGTCACGAAATTTTGAGATGAAAGACCTAGGTCTTGCAGATGTGATTCTTGGAATGAAGATCACCAAACATGCAGATGGGTATTTTCTCTCCCAGGGTCATTATGTCGAGAAGATACTTGACAAGTTTGACAAGGGAAATAATACCATCGCTAGAACACCTATGGAAGTGGTGTCAAATCTATGCAAGAATCGCGGAGAAGGTGTGCAACAACTTGAGTACTCTAGAGTCATAGGCAGTCTCATGTACCTCATGGATTGCACTAGACCTGATATAGCTAATTCTGTCAATACATTGAGCAGATATACGAGTAATCCCAGTTATGAGCACTGGAAGGCAGTAGTTCGAGTTCTTAGATATCTAAGATATACTTCTAACTACGGACTACATTATACGAGATACCCAGCAGTAATTGAAGGGTATTCAGATGCGAATTGGATATCAGACTCCAAAAATATAAAATCTACGAGTGGATATATATTTATAATTGGCGGTGCTGCTATTTCATGGAAATCATGCAAACAGACATGCATTGCTAGATCAACTATGGAATCTGAGTTCATAGCTTTAGATCTTGCGGCAGAAGAAGCTGATTGGCTTCGGAGTTTCTTGGAGGATATTCCAATGTGGTCAAAACCAATGCCACCCATTAGTTTGCACTGTGATAGTCAGTCAGCTATGGGAAGAGCACATAACAATGTGTATAATGGGAAATCACGACACATTCGTCGGAGACATAAATCCGTGAGAAATTTACTAAAAACCGGTGTCATTTCTTTAGATTATGTGAAGTCTAAAGAAAACATTGCAGACCCATTTACGAAAGGTCTGACGAGAGACCGAGTAGAGATTTCATCGAGGGGAATGGGGTTGAAGCCCATGAAATTGATTTCCAACCATGATGGCAACCCAACCTGAATTGTAAAATCCAATTTGCAGGTTCAATGGGAAAACCGAATTGTGGGGGGGCATCGAACAAAGCACTCGGGAAATTGAGTTCCTTACCTATTCCTGTGATGAAAGAGTGATAGACCTGTACTTTGGGAAGGCTGAGCTCATGCTCTTAATGATTCTTCTATCTCGAGATGATAAAGTGGGGTATTACAGGATACTCTTTAGGAGAAATCACCTATGTCGAATGTGAAGGGGCCGCTTCTATGAGATGACCTGAGGGATAAATCTCTAGAGCATTCGATGAAACATCCAAGGCAGTCCAGGGCCAAAATGGACAACAACGAAAGAACCAATAATAGTGTGGAGATGAAGCTGTGTGAGTATTGTTGTCTTGTTATACATAAAACGTCGAACAGTTCAAGGCATCGCGTCCACTGGTTGACAAGTATATCCGATGATATTTTACTAAGGAAGGTTCAAGGTTAATCACCACCTATCCTGATGCAGTGGATTCTCAAAGTACTCTCAAATCTTCATCTAGGTGCATTGTGTAATTTTTTCGCCATATTGCATTCATGTGGGGGATTGTTGGATTAATATTATTGGGTTAATAATAAGAGCCCAATAATTATGTTATATTTTGTTAATGAGAACAAAATTATGGTAAGTTATTATGAAAGGTAATTAGGCTAAAGAAATCCCACATTGAGATTATGATACACTTATGGTTTGATTATATTGAGATACAAATCATTAGAGTGTAGTTAAGTAGTAAAGATGGGTGCCCCTCGCGCGCCGTCCGTCCGTCCGCTCGGCTCGGCACGGCACGGCACGTCACGTCACGTCACGTCACGTCACGTCACGTCACGTCACGTCTCGTCTCGTCTCGTCTCGACTCGACTCGCCTCGCATCGCCGCGTCGCGTCGCGTCGCGTCGCTGCCGCGAAGGCAGTCCTATCTTTTTACTACACGGATTTCTGAAATGACTTTTCATCTGCCTGACTTTTCATATTCTGCTGAGTATTAAGTTTGAGACTTTTCACCTACCTGCAGAATTGATGTCAGATTTAAGTGTGAGACTTAAATCCGAAATGAATATGATGTTTAAGTGTTGAGACTTTTCATCTACCCCATTAATCTTTACACTTAATTCTGAGACCTTTGGAGTGGTCTGCTGCTCAGCTATATAAGCTGCTTCAGCTTTATGTTTTATTCATCCCGAAATTGCATTTCATATCATATCATATTATCTTGAGAGTACTACACATTGTTCAGTGTTCGAGTGAGTCTGTCTGGGTTTCTGCTTCAACCCATACAGAGGTGTTTGGGACGTTGTACCTTGGAACTCTCTTGTCCAGGAGGCCAGAAGTTGTAGGCGGGCAATTTAGAGTTTACGGGCACACGGTTTACTGTGGCCTCGTCCAACAACAAAGTTTCTGCCCAGTTTATTTAAACTGTTTGTTGTAAGTTTCTACTGCTTTCAAGTATTTTCTTTTATTTATAAAACAGTGTATGTCATCTTATGAGTTTTCTCGTCTTCTTCAACAAAAGGAAAATAACCAACACTTAGGACCACATTATGGGCTATATTTAGTCACATAACCACAATTTATTAAGGCAAAGAACCTAATCCTTCATTTGTGCACACTCCTACTGTAGTTAATGAACATTGTTTCTTATCAAAACAAAAATCATGTCATGAAACAAAAAAGCATCAGAACAAGAATTGTTACCATAAACAAAACATTACTACTTTCTGCTCCATCCTCATACGGTTATTAACTTGGATCAGTATTTTTAATTAAATTTCAAGAGTTTAACACAACAAATTATTTCTACCTTTTATTTTATTGCAATTATGCACTCCAAAAATCAATTTCTCTTTACAAGTATATCAAAATTTGTCATCTCTGCAATTCTCCACATCGCAAAACATCACATTATCTTATATACCTTTAGAATCGAAACTTCAACCCAATATCAGAATATTTTCTGCAACATCATAATTATATGCTATTGGCAAACCATAGGTTAGAAAGATATGTTCCAGTAAGGGATTTTTAATCCTTGTGTCTTGAAAACCTTTTATTTCTAGTATCATAAAGTAATTCTTCATAGCAAATTACAAATAATAGCATCAATAATTCATTAAATTCCCGAGGATCGCAGACTACGGTTATGTATGAGGTGCAGTTGTCCCTCAAAGAAAAAGTGAATAGACAGAACCTTAACATGTCATCAAGAATGTTTCGACAACCATTATGAATATAGAAGCATTGAAGCTTTCCAAAGAACTATGATCTCCATTGTTCATTTATATCACACACAATAAAAAATTCCATCCCATGAATAAAATAACACGAATTCACAAGCACTGAATGTCCTACCCCCAGTTAACAAATTATTTATGTTGATCTAATACAGAAAACAGCCAGCATGTTGCATTATCATTCGGTCAGGTCAAATACTACCGACCATCTCTCTCCATATATCATGTGTAAGAGGTGATGCAAATCATTGTCGGATACCAAATTCATATTCAAGAACACCCTTAGACTCAAATTAAACAAATGACACATAAAGGATGATTTTGTCATTCCTGCGCATTCATTATTTTAGTATAATCTCAACATTTTAACAGAAAAATGGTTTTTATACTCTTAAAAATATTTTTTCTCCATCGCACTGGCTAAAACAAACTGCGGATCTACAAAATGTAATCAAATTTGAACAAAAAATTAGTCCAATATTATATAATAAATTAATTCAGAATATTTTACATTAACATGTTAAGCACGCTAATTATTCATTTAGTTATACACAGAATGTGATCATTTGTAAATATAATGAAGAGCTTCTTGTAAACTTCATATATCTAGTCAAGGCTTGATCACATCTTCACCAAGAGAAATTTTGAGAAAAGGGAATACATTATTCTCCCCCAAAATCCATCATACAGAACGCCCAAATACAAGAAGCATTCCACGGGAAACGATGAAAAGTAGGAAACTGAAGCGTCACAGATCTTAAAATTGCAAGCAAGAAATCAAACCGATTTGCTCATTCTGTGCAGAGGAAAAAACAAAAATGATAAACGAAGCGTACATACCGGTACGCTCACAGCCCAGGACTTGGCATTATCGCTAATATAATTAGTGAGCAATTATGGTGATTAACAATGATGATTTTGCTAGCTAAATTTCAAATGTTCTCTACGAAGTGATCCTTACGATAAGCAAATTGTCTTTAAAAAGCATAAATTATCAGAACCACCCTATACACATTTCCAAAACTTATTTCAAATATAACAATGCATATCACCTTCAAAACTATATTTGAGACCAAAATAACGTCAGCAACTCATATCAGAAACGACAACCAGGGACCGAATCGGGCGAGAGAGAGCGCTGAAAACAGGAGCAGGAGACCCTTCTTCGAGTGAATGCCGCTTTTTATGATTGCAATTGGTTTTTTGCTATTTAATTACGAAAATGCCATTGGATTTAATTCCTCCAATTTCGATCTTCGTAAATTAAATCCTCCATTTTTTCCTCCAAGATTTCGCAATTCATCAGGGAGAATGAATAATATTCAGTTGGAGTCGTTTGATGGAAATGGCTGGTGTGATTTGATTGATTACAGGAATCTCCTAGACGACGTCGCATATCTTCGTTGGAGTAGCCCTCAGATTCATGTGCAAAGGTGGGTGATTTAATAATAATTTGTATTGATTCCAATTAATTTGATTTGAATCGGATCAGTTTTTGTCGTGGCTAATGATGCTATTAGAAATTACGATTATGTTAATGACTTCCAGGTTAGACTTCGGCAGCTTCATTTCATGTTTTGAAGGAAAAGATTACAAACCAAAATAAGACATCTTTGCCTTGTTATGTTTGTTTCAATCTTCTCCCCTGTTTCTAGCCAATACTGGAGGGTCATATAGAATGGAACTTCAGGATTTACAATGGGAAAACTTATCTCCAGTTTTGTTAAGCTGCTCTACTACTATTACTTTTTGCTTACAAGATAATTTAGTTGTCAATATGTTGTCTCAGGGTATGAAGTTGGTTATAGTTTCAGACTGTTATATTGGTTTCGAGCACGAATACTCTGTTGAAACCCTGGTATGATAGCAGCATGGAGTTGCAAGCTGTTTTTGAGACTCCACGAATCAGAAATGAAGCATTTGTTGTAAGTTGTTTGAAGTACATAACCATATAAGAGTCATTTGTAGTAAGTTGTTTGATTCTAGTCTATTCTCATATGTTTGAAAATATTTCAATATTTTGTTTTGTATATATACCATACAGATATATACTTTCAATTATTTTTGACATACAACATAATATTAAATTACTATGTATAATATATATATAGAGTATATCATAGAGATCTATAGTACGCGGAGGCTAGGTTAAGATAAGTTCATATTAAATAGAATCTCATAATAAGAGGAAGAAAATAACAGAGGCCTCTTTTTTTATTACTTCCTCCACAACGTTGGCATCCTCCCTTTTCTGACTGATTTCTGCGTCGTCTCCGCACAAGTCCAGGTAATGGCAATAGTTTATATATTGTTATCAGAATGCATATCAGTGGGGAATATGAATACTTTCAGGTTCTAAAAAATTTCATGCGGGCCACTATGAAATTCTATTTTATTTTATTTTTTTCGTTTTCAGAAAAATTAGATATTATTTTGATGATTTATTCTTCTTTGTTATCATTCATATAAGTAACATCTTTGGTGTTTTGAGAAAATAGCAATTTTCGAGCTCCTGGCCTAGCCCAACTAGTAAAGAACTCACATCCACTTTGGAGATATTCGAGTTCGAGCCCCTTAATATCAGCAACTCATATCAGAAACGACAACCTGAGACTGAATCGGGCGAGAGAGAGAGCTGAAAACAGGAGCAGGAGACCCTTCTTCGAGTGAATGTCGCTTTTTATGATTGCAATTGTTTTTTTGCTATTCAATTACGAAAATGCCATTGGATTTAGTTCCTCCAATTTCGATCTTCGTAAATTAAATCCTCCATTTTTTCGGTTTTATTGTTGCTGCCCTTAAAGGCACTGCCCTCAGGGGCATCATCCACCATCCATTTGGAATCTCTTTTTTCTTTTTTAAAAAAAGATTCTAAATGAACGGTGATGACGCCCCTAAGGGCACTACCCTTAAGAGCATCATCAAACAAACCATTTTTTCCTCCCTGGTGTGATTTGATTGATTACAGGAACCTCCTAGACGACGTCGTATATCTTCGTTGGAGCAGCCGTCAGATTCATGTGCAAAGGTGGGTAATTTAATAATAATTTGTATTGATTCCAATTAATCGGATCAGTTTTAGTCGTGGCATAATGATGCTATTAGAGAAGCACACATGTGCTCCGTTTCTACTTTCTACATATACTTAGGGGTGAGTATTCGGTTTATAACCGAACCGAATTAACCGAAATCGAAAAAATCACCGAACCGAATTAACCGAAATCGAAAAAATCAATTTTTTTTTTACAAAACAGAACAAACCGAACTTTTTTAAGAAACCGAATAAATCGAACCGATAAAATATCGATTAATTCGGTCGGTAACCAAATTAACCGATATTTTTGAAAAATGCAAAAAAAAATGTAAAAAAATTATAAAAAACAAATTAAAAACTGATTTTAAAAATATAAAAAAAATAATAATAATAAAAATATATTAGATCGGTTAAATAGGTTAACCAATATTTTTAAAATCAAAATCGATAACCGAACCGATTTAACCGATATTTTAAAAAAATAAAACCGAACTTCCGAATTGACCGAACTGAATTTCCAAATTTATTCGGTTCGGTCGGTTATTTCGATTAAACCTAAGTTTTGCTCACCCCTACATATACTTGCTTACACCGACATATTTTAATGGATTATTTTTCGTTGGGAATTATTCCGCACATGAATACAAAATTAATCAAAGATTAATCAACTGAGTTGGTATCTTCGACATTTTTGTTGGGCATTATTTTTCGCGCAATATGCGACGATCATTACCTAGTTAAATATATATAAGAGTCGCATTTTGGTCGGCGATTTCGATTCGTTTCTCCTGCCTATCTACTTGAGTGTCGTCGCTTTCTGATTCCATAAATTTCGATTTCTGCTCTTTCTCTTCCTTTCGATTTGACTGCCTAATGCTCCAATAGCTTTTCCTTGATTGTATTTTATCAGGGGGTTCACTTCCAATTCTGCCACAAAATGCTCCAATAGCATTTAGTGTCTTCCGAGAGAATAAGGCACCGCTGCTCGCACCAGTCATTTTTAAACGTATGGAGCGTGAGGAAATTTCCATTTGCTTGTGCTTTGACATTTGCAACATGAATTCATTTCTTCTCTTTTACTTTCTTCTTCCGTCCTCGTTTTGCTTTTGCTTTTTGTACATGTAAATTTGCTTTTTCTGCCTGGCAGTGGGTTGAGGTTTTTAGCTTCCTATCCAAAGGTGTGGTTGTGCTTAGTTTTAAGAGCTTGCATTTGTTCTTTTGTTTACGAGGTGCTTTATTGTATGTCATTCCGCGTTATGCCTTTGATTTCACAGAATGTTTGATTCCCTTAATGAATTATGGTTCCGCAGCTATCTTTCTGTCATATGTACTCTTCAATTTTCCTTTAGCATATGGTCCTCGTTTTTTCCCTGCTTTTGTTTTATACATGTAAATTTGCTTTCTAGTCGCGCAAAGTGGAAGAAGATTTTCTGCTTCCTGTCCACAGGTGTGGTTGTGTTTAGCTTTAGGGGCTTGCATTTTTTCCTTTGTTAATAAGGTGCTTTATTGATTATGTTATCCCTTGCTATGCCTTTGATTTCCTCATTGAATTATGGTCCTCGCAGCTATCTTTCGTTGTCATGTGTAAAAACCAACAAATTATGTTATTCTGGCATAAAAAAAGTTTAATGAGTTTATTTTTTCCTCGATTTCTGAGAAGATTGAAATTTAAGATATGAAATTGTCGGGTCCGAAAAGGACGAGCAATTTGTATCAAACAACTGAGCAATTGAGTTGGATAAAATTCGTGTAGTGCCTTACGTGAGTTATACAATGGGAAGGTCAATGTTGTGTTTTTATGGAACTTGATGGAAAACCTTGAACCTGCTTGAACTCTGTTCTAACAGATCAATGGGAAATTTATTAAACTGGGAATAGTTTTTAAATTTTTTCAGTTGCATAAGTTGTAGATATTAATTTTTTTTTTGGAATTTAAAGAATTTAGAATTTTCGGAGTTTCTACTGACTTTAGGGGTACTTACTGTTACTAAAATGTTTTGTTCAGATTCCTTGAAAGTATCAAGAGTTGTTTGTAATATGCCATATGCAAGAAAAACTTAGATAATTATTTGTAATATGTAATATGCAAGAAAAGCTTTGAATCGAGAATAGTGGTAGTTGCATATTAATTATACCTATTATATAAGTGACTAAGAGTCACTATTCCCATGAATAGTGTAACCGTTACTTTTTTTAATTTCTTAATAAATAATTTTTTTTATTTTAAATTTTAAATTATTTTTTATTTTTTAACAGTGACTTTTTTAATTTCTTAATAAATAAAATATTTTTTTATTTTAAATTTTTAATTATTTTTTATTTTTTTATTTTGAATTCTCTGGAATTTTAACTGATTTAGTTTCGTGGATTGTCTTATTCGATCTACCTCATCAAGTTTCATCTTTATTTTTTTGTTCATAAAAAATTCTATACATTGTAAGATATGTTCAGTATTCCTTTGTTATATGTATAATAGTTCGTTTGCCGACGCACATGCTACTAATTTAGTGTATATAAGAATGATTAACGCACGGAATGATTCAAAATTGGTAGATGCAAAACCATTTGTTCAGCCTGAGAATAACCATGCTAACAGCTCACTTCCATCAAATTTTCAGAATTTCATATCAAGCAAAGCGTTGGTTCAAAGACAAGAAAAATGCATATATCTACACTAAGTCAAAGAACAATAATTCACAATTTTCAAATAATCCAAAATTCGAACATAAAATTGGCACGTATAAAAATGTGTTTTTTTCTTTCCCCTAAGGTATTACTGTAATGCAATACAACACATACAAACTTTTTTTTCAAAGATTTCAAAACTGGACAAGAAAATACTTCTTTTATAGCTGAAATAACCAAGCACATACAAAATGATTATTTGAAGACAACCACGTAAACTAATGCACAAAGCGCATAAATCAATTTAATGTATTCTTTGAAGCCTAACTAATGCACAAAGCGCATAAAATGGATCCGTTGATGCGTTAAATGTGGGCGATTTGTTGGAATCCATCAAAAAAATACACCATGTAAAATGGAATCATGGTCTTTAAATCCCAAAAACATAAACTAATGCGACCTTTGATATCCTAGATGATTGAGTTGATTTACTCTGAGTGTCGGGGATGACGAGCACGGCGATTACATGCAGTATAGGTAGCAACTGTAGTCACGCGCGTGTCACCGGACCTAGACACGAGGGATGGACGAGCACATCACATAGGATGAGTCTCCTAGCGCAATGTGCGTGTGCTGTCACCCTCTGCTCGAGCTGATATTATTTGATGATATCTTCCTTTGGACTCCGATATTTGGTATCTTGAGATTCGATTCTTTGTACCCATTCATACATCGCATTCATATATGGTATGCATTGCATGATACTTTGTCATTCACGTGATTTTATTTATTTCTCGTACTGGGTTCTGACCCCCTTCGTGGGGGGCTATCATGTCTTTGTTGTATGGGCATGACAGGTGGTACAGGTAGACGTACTGCGAATGCTCAAGGTGAAGCATCGATGAATACCAGAGCTCCTTGAGAGCGAGCTCAGGTTATGCTTTATGTTTTGAGTCCCAGTAGTTGTTAGAGCATTTTGACTTATGTTTTAAATTTACCGGGGTATGCCCCGAGTATCTGTATTTTAATTATGCTACTACCGGTTGATTTTATACTTGGTAATTATGTTATGATCAACATGTTAAATTGGAAACTAGAATTATATTTTCAGTATTAGTATATATGTATCACCTAAAAAAAAGCGAAAATTTTTTAGGGCCGTTTGATAAGACATTTGAAATAAATCTTCTACTGTTTACGTAAATGATCATTATGTGTTAATTAAATTTTTTTGGAAAAATAGAACTAACATAAAAAACACTCTCGCAAAGACGAGAAGCCCCGCAAGAACAAACAGGCCAAACAAATCAGTTTTTTCAAGGTCAACCACGAATAATTTAAATTTCCACATCCAAAAACTTTAACAGAATATTGGGCCAATTTCTCTATCCAATATAGAAATGTGATTCATAGACATAACCAATGTATGTTTTCCACAAACAGAAATCAAACAATTCCGCATACTTCCACATAGATTCTTCTGAAATTTTTTGCCAACAATGATATTGCAATAAAAAACATCTCATATTAAAATGAATTGGCACCTTTCTACTAGTTCTAAATAAAAAAAAAAATAATCTAGTTTTGGAAGTTTGCTAGTTGTCATCTTCAAAATTCAATGAAAAAGTAATCTGACATGTAACAAATTATTATATCTTGGTCTCTTCGTTCACAAAAAAATCAATCAGCAATTAAAATCTTGTATAACCTTACAACAAAAAAAATAAATAAAATTTGAATGAATTATCAAATGCCAAAGACCAAGGTTTTTTAAATAAATAACCTATTTTTTAAAAAAAATTGATAAAATAACCTGAAATATAAATTAATTTACAAACTGACCCGACACGCCAACTCAATTGGCGCGTTCAAAAGAAGACGTCAACTGAGGTGGCGTGACCAACTTTTAAAGTAGGACACGCCAACTAGGTTGGCGTGTCCAACTTAGTTTTTTTTTAATAAAAAAACAAACAATTTAAAATAAAAAATATAATAAAAATATGTCTCACCTTATCAGATAAATTGTAAAAACGAAGTTCCTATTTTAAAAATTTTATTTAAATAATTTTTTTATTATCAAACTGGAAAAATCATTGTCCAGAAAATATATCAACTCAAATATAGTTTGACAATTTTACACAAAACCAGAATTTTACATGATTTTGTAAGTTAATATAAATTGTTCCCTCAAAAATATATTACCGAACATACTTTTTATTCTTTAAAATCACTTCTCAAGTTGGCATGTCCAACTTAGTTCAATTTATATTGTTTTTATTATAAATTGTTTGTTTTTTATTAAAAAAAACTAAATTGGACATGCCCATTTAGACACGCAAAAATATCATATCTGAGTACCAAGAGACATGGATCAGGAAAAGTAGGTTTCTCATATGCCTGTATAGAATTACAAAAGATCACCTTTAGTTAATTCAATGTCTTGTAGACTAATACTACTTTCACATAAACAAAATCATTTATGTAAGCTAAGGTCACACACATTCAATAAAAGCAAATATTCATTTTTAGCTCGTGCACAAATCATTAGCAGAAAATATCATATCAAGAGGAAATAACTGAAACTTATTCTCGGACCACCAATAATGAAATTTGCAAACGGAAAACTAACCTAATATATATGCAGCCAGTTCCCAGAATCACATGTGGCGGCGCCCAGCCTTATAGTAGTGATCAATCACCAATGACATCAGATAACATGAGTAGAAAGTAACCAGCCTCAGAACACATGTTTATGGCAGCGTAAATATTGTGGGACCCACAGATTACCCGCCGCATGCCACCGGTCCGTGTTTATCATACAATTAATCATTCAATCCCCATGTTTTGATTTCAAACCGAATCACAAAGCCTCAAAAAATATCCAGAAATTCACATAAAAAAATTCAATTTATGCAGCAATGATAAAAACTAATGTCACCTTTAGATCCCAACACAAAAGCTGCTCAGGCGTTGTCTTCTTGGCTAGACCTGACAACGGTTCAGAACCATTGGTTAGATGGTTTAAAAAATATTTGACCTTTAACATTAACATTCATTGACGATTTCGGTTACGGTTCACAAAATACTGGTTCCGGTTCTTTACGGTTTGATCTTTACATTTAAAAAAAAAATTAAAAAAATTATTAAAATTTGAAATAAAGTGTAAAAAATATTTGAATGTCTTTTCATCCATGGAATAAACATAATATAACGTGAAATAAATTCAAGCTTGGATAATAAAAATATGTAAGATATATTTGTTTGGTTAAAACAATTGTTTCAGCTAGAACCTCCGAGATTAAAGTAGCAGAGAGCTCGAGCCCTCCGAGAAGCCAATAGACCTACTTGGCCAAAGAGTTGAGGGAATAGAGAAAGATGAGAGACGTTCAACAGAAACCGACTTGGGGAAGTCAGTTTGAGCACAAATAACCCTAAAATCCTTAATCCACAAAAGAGAGAGCGTGAGTTAAATTTAATGTTCATCCGCGAGGAAATATATATATATATATATATATATATATATATATACATATATATATATATTTATATATATATATATAAAGTGTGAGGTCCTTAGAGTAACTAAATTTGGTCTCGCATGCCATATCACAATTTCTTCCAAAAATACACATTTCCCATTATATTACTATTTTAAAATAAAATAAAATATAATAAGTTATAAATCAAACATTAACTTTAAATAAAAAAATATTCCAACTTTATTATATTTTAAAAAAAAATTAATATATATAAAATTATATTTAATATTAAAATTTATTTTATGTGCATGCATCGCGTGCAAATGCCTATTAGTATGGATACTACATGATATGGTCCTTTTGTTTGCAATCATTCCCGATTTAATCCACATTGTTTGCACTGACTCGATTTAGTCCATCTAGTTTTCTAATTTTATCACAAATCAGTCATAAACGTTAAATGCAACATTAAAACAAATGGAGAGATACTGAATCGGGTCACTTAAAACATGAGAAACTGAATCAAGAATTGACAAACATTGGGGGCTGAATCAGATCACCTAAAAAGATTGGGTGACTTAATTTTTTAAATTTGTTATTATTATCTTAATTAATATGGATACTTTATTTATAATTTTGGTAATTTTTTGTAAAATTATTTTATTTAAGTATTGATATAATATATTACATTCGACATAAAACCAATTTTCACTCAAACAAAGCAAAAGAAAAATCAATAGCATATTGATATACAATATATGACCAACTCATAATCTTGTCATTAGTACATTAACATGGTCATTTGTGTATACAATTATAGCATAAAGGGGATTCTCACCATATACCTCGCACTTATGCCATGACCTCTATAAAAAATTTCAATAGAAGTCTCCAAACACGAAATACAAATTACATACGTATACACTTCATAATGCACTAATATGTTCTCAATTCATTAAGCAATTTCCTCTCAATTAAATTGCATGCAACACACAATGAAAAGAGAACATCAAGACATGTATATAAACCATATAACATATCAAAATGCTCAATGCTCACAGACGAGCATTTAACAAAAAATTGTGTATCTATTTGTATAAAAAGTAATGCTCTATACCAAAAAATTGGTACCACACTCCTGAGAGCATCATCGTTCAATAACTCGAACTAGATTCCAGAACCAATATCTTACATGTTCTACCTTTCAATAGAAACAACCGACACATGGGGTGAGGGTACCAAACACATGATTACGATAGCAACACATATAACAACTAATAATTTACAGAATGTAAATGCTGTAATTTAAGGAAATAATCCCTGAGTATACCATGACCATATGGGATCTACCACGTTGTTCATGTTCTCATAATATCTCAAAATCATCATTTCCAAAATCGATAATAATCCATAATCAATAAAGAGTGAAATCATTACAACAATGATTTATTGTGATCACATGCATTTCGATTATCAATATTCACTTTAAATCTTATAATCTCACATTGCCCGCTTAACATCGGCGACACTCTAAACCATCGCATGCTCAATAGCAGTATCACTATCACCCATTGCACGCTCAGTAGCGTATCGCAATATACCATCACTCATTCATAGCTACCCACGAAACCATTAACGCATAAATCAACAATTATGTCAACATATAATAGCATACACGGCTCGTACATCTTTATGTACTAATTTAAACATAACAAGAATATGTTATTCGTGTAAGCACAAAAATAATATACTTATATATGTTCGTACGTCACACATACCTTAAGATCGACGACATGATTCGGACAACTTCTATAACCGGAGGCCCAGATATCTATAATAACAATAACTCATTAAGCCTTTAAACATAGATTTGTCATGTCTCAAATTAAAATCAATTATGATTAACGTACTCCATGTACTACGCAAACCCTCCAATTCTAACTTATATTCATTGAGTTATCAATTAACTCTAACAAGTAAGACATTAATTTCTAAGGTTTATATGAATTTATCGATCCAAAGAAGTCATTAATAAAGTCGATAATTCTTAGAACCCCAAAAATCTTAGCATAACATTTATGCTCACAAAGAAATCACATGTCCAATAATTAATCAACAATGTACAAATAAAAGCTTCTCAAAATTCAAAGGAGAACCCAATTTTCATTTTCAGAAATCAGCCTCACCTATCAATCGGTAAAAGTCCAGATTTTTGGCTTTGGCTACGGCCTTCGACCGATTGATCGGTTGGATCGACTGATTGATCGCTCGCCTCCACCAATCCATCGATCTGTTCTCCTTACTGATCTGTAGAATGCCAAAAATCATTCGCTACTGCCTTGCACCGATCGATCGGTACAATGCGACCAATGGCTGCACAGACTCAAAAATCGTCATTTCATTTCTCCATAAACCTCACCTATCCAAACAACTCGATTCCACCCATACAAAAACATCCCTGGAGACTCGACAGGAATTATAACCCATATTATTTCCAGAAAAACAACAAGAATCAAAGATTTTTCAAAACCCACAAATTTCAACCCAACTCAAAACCATAACATAAACTTACAAAAATCTATCAAAACAAAGATAAGCAAGAGGGGAAGAAGATTTCCAACAATTTGCTCAAGAATCTCACCCATGATCGAGCTCCATCATTTCTCTTCAAAGGGAAGAAACAAAAAAAGGGGCTAAAGAGAAGAGGGAGTAAACGGTGAAGAGGAGTGATAGAAGCGAGTAAAAATGATTGAACACCGAGTCCACTTGATATTTATAGAGTATCAAGGCTCCAAAAACCCGAGTCTAAATACTCGCACCAGAATTCTTTAATAAAATAAGTGTTCAATAATTTATTTCCAACTGTCTCAAATACAACCCAAACATCAATCCAAGATCTCCCACCTCGAAATCCTATTACCGATACGATTTTAAGGTTCAACACTCCACGATCATAAAATTTTGAACCTTGAATCCAACGAATTCGCCAACAGGTAAAGCATCTCAACTCCCCCAATTATTCCATAAACCTTATTCAACAACAATATTATTCACACAATTATTTTGAGATATTTGTGAGAACAGGAACAACGTGGGAGATCCCACATGGCTATGGTATACTCAGGGAGTATTTCTCTAAATTACAGTATTGACATTATGTAAATTATTAGTTGTTATATGTGTTGATATTTTGATCATGTTTTTGGTCTGCTCACCTCGCGTGGTGGCTGTTTCTGTTGAAATATGTAGAACATGATATTGGTTCTAGAATCTAGTTCAAGTTAATGAACGAGAATGCTCCCAGGAGTGAGTTACCAGTTTTTGTTATAGAGCATTACATTTTATACAGATAGATACATGCTTATTTTTTAAATGCTCGTCTGCGAGCATTTTGATACTTGTATATGGTTTGTATAAATGTCTTGAGGTCTCTTTTCATTGTGTCTTGCATATTCAATTTAATTGAGAGGAAAGTGATTAATGAATTGAGAACATAATAGTGCATTATGAAATGTATACGTATGTGATTTATATTTCGTGTTTAGGGACGTCTATTGAAAAAATTTGTAGAGGTCATGACATAAGTGAGAGGTATATGGTGAAAATCTCCTTAATGCTATAATTGTATACACAAATGACCATATTAATTATTAATGACAAGATTAGGAGTTTGTGTCATACATACAAAAAATATTCCAATTACTAGTTTACTTCTTAAATAAGATATTTTTTTGATTTCATGAAATCATGTCTATTATATGTATCATCAATTTATAAAAAAAAATATTTTATTTTTGATAAATTAAATACATGTTTTGATAAATTTAATAATTTTTTTTATAAATTGATGATGTTTTTTTTTAATTTATTTAATTTATATCTGGTGAAAATTTGGTTTTAAGTAGAATATAGTATATTATATTATTATTAAAACAAAAAAATTGCCAAAATTAGAAATAAAGTGTTCATATTAATTAATATAATATTAAATATTGAAAGACTTAAGTCAGCCAATCTTCTTCAGTCCCTCATGTTTGTGTCAAATTTTGATTCAGTCATTGAAGTTTTAAGTGACTCGATTCAGTCGCTCTCCATTTGTTTTAACGGTGTATTTAACGTTTATGACTGATTAAAGACAAATTAGCAACCTAAAGGGACTAAATCGGGTCAATGTAAACAATAGTGACTAAATCAGGAATGCGTGTAAACAAGAGGATATATATATAATTTATATATTATTGTTAATTGTTAATTAATTAAATTAAATATAACAATATATATAAGTGCACAAGGGTATGAATAGTATAAGAATGCTGGCCTCCTGATTTTGGCCTTGTTGCAATTTTGAGGAAATTAAATAATGTACCACTTTTCAAAACATCTTTCAACTAAATCTCTCAAAAAATCTTCTTCACAACTAAATACACATTCTAGAAAACTTATTCAAATAAGTCCATTTTCTAGAGCCCTAATTTATTTAATCCATTTTCAGGACCAAATTACCCTTATTTTTATTAAATCCTTTCATGTCTGATGCAATATGTGCAGAGGTGTTCAAGAAGCGATTGGTTTCGTAAATCCGAAACGATGAGATGTCCCATGAATGGAAACCATTATTCTTGCGACTCTGCAAATTGCAATGGAGAATGCGATCCATCACTCATTTCTCCTTTCTTCCCTATTTAATTCTCTTTTCGAAAACGAAGACTCTCCTTGAACTCAAGCTCTCGTACACAGCTTCAGATGTTATCTTCAACTTTCAACATGGTATTTCTATTTAAATTACCATTTTTTTATGCATAAATGCTGCCTTTTACATGCTCAATCGAGATTTAATTATTTTTATTAATTGCAATGTTGAAGATTTTAGAGCACAATCCTTCAACAACTGCAGCTTCAGCTCTTCTCTGCGTCATTCAAGACCTGATGCCGCAGAAAATTTCTACTTCCTTATCTGCAATTTCTTCCTGTGAATATTTGGACAAAGCATTTCACTGTTTTATTTCACTCCAAAATCTAAATCTTCTTCTAACGATTTTTTGCTGCAAGCCTCAAACTTGCATTCATTTGAGGGAAGACAATGTGTTGGAGGAGCTGGTGGGTGTGATTATGGTGGAGGAGGTGGTGTTGGAGGCGATGGAGGAGGAGATGGCAGAGGAGGAAGTGGTGGTGTAACAGATGGAGAAGATATATGAGACAGAGATTGTATAGATGAATGAAATAGATCTGATATATTAATGCACAGTTTGTGTCTAGCCGCGCATGTAAACTGCATACACCGCTAGACTCATGCGATGCACGTAAATATAATATACATGCATACATGAGTGTGGTGGTGTACGTAAATTATATGCATCGGTGTAGTATAAATTCATGCACCAGTGTAGTATAAATGGTGGCAGAGCAATCGATCACAATAAACGTAATAATTTACATGCACCGCTAGACTAGGGTATTCTCTTAAATAAAAAAATATAATATACATGCACCAACTGAGACTATCGGTGCATGTAATTTACATGCACCGATAGACTCGAGTGCTGTCTTTAACCAAAAACATAGATATATGCACCAATAGTTTGAATTTATTCAGTCGGTACATTTAATATACATGCACCTTTTGCGAGCGGGTTTCTTACACGAAAAAACATTTGGATAAGCTGCTGATGTTTTAATTATTTTTGAATGTTTGTTTTGAGGATAAGTTTTCCAGTTACATTGCTAGAGATAAGTAATATACGCTAGAGATATATTATGACAAGTAAGAGCCTATTATTTCAATTTAAATGAAAAAAAAAACATCTTTCACCTCCTAAAATTATTAAGGAAATTTGTTAGAAAAATAATCATAATTATGAAAATAAATTAGAAAAATACCGATTATCTCTGTTTATTATGGAATTTAATGAAACTTGATAGGAAGGGATTTCCTAGTATCTCCAATTTTAACGGAGATTAAATGTCAATAAAATTCCCTACTAAATCAATTAATTATTAACTAATACATTAAAATAGTCATAAATTTAACTGAGGAACGGGAATTATATCATCACAAAACTTAGATTATTCCTCTATTACATAAAAAAAACCGGACTCGCTCCTTTCATGCATTATGCGGTGAGTAGAATCAGGAAATAAAGACATGTCTATTTTTGTCATTTTCACTTAAAATAGATATAATTGAAAGCAAAATATTTTGATAGATCGAGCAAAATTTATTTTCCTCTTGATACCAACCCAAAATTCTCCCCTTTTTGTTTTTGTTTTGGCCCACTTATTATCAGAAAATTTTGGTAAATAACTTTAAACTAAATTTTTTTTTTTAATAAAATGATCTCCCAAAAAATATCTTGAGGAGATCAATTTTTAAAGAAAAAATTAAGAGGAGGTCAGTTTCCAAAACCTCCCCCACCCAGTTATCTTAAGCTTCCAATAAGACTAGCGCCCAACACACACATGTTGTATGTAACGTAATACATAAAACATACGCATTGATTATGTGTAACGAAATGAGACATAAACATTGGTTAATATTTATAACTTCATGTAACATCCAACAATTACCGACATACAAAACTAATTTTAATAAGCTCATTCACAAAAAAAAAAGCAAAATAAGTTCGGAAAAAAAAAACTACATCATAGTATAGTCAAGATTTCATCCTACAACTTTCTTATAATTTGTATTTGGTTTTTGTCATTTTTTTGTGCTATAAACTTTGATCTAAATATAAGCTGAAGTAGATAAATATTTGTCGTAATATATAACAGACAACAACTAATTAATTATAATCATGAATGCAGTATACAATATGGCCCAAGAACTGATTCCAAATTAATTTCTTTACGCACACTGAATGAAAACGTATAGCTAAATCAAAGCAAACCCAGATCAAAAAATTACAGAAAATGAATTTAATGAAAAATAGTAAAAAAATAAATGAGATGCACGCAGAAAGAAGACACTCGAATGAGATGATAATGAAGGAAAGCAATTTAACATGTGCAAAATTGAAAACAAATATAAATCTTAAAAAACCACACCAGGTAACGATAGTCCGCTCAAGTATTTTTGCAACATCATCTTCTAGTATCACAAACATTAGAGATGAAGTTCGTTATCAAAAGAACAAACAAATGTGATCCACTATTTAGTGAACATTTATGACATAAATAGATAATAATATAGAGAAAAATGGCAAGTGCAGCAACAAATCATACCCTATAAATTCAAAAACAATATTTAGATCATCAAATATACATTAGGGAGAAAAAAAAAAGGGTAACTGGGTTGCAACAATTAAAATAATTAAGTACGTATAACAAACCAAAACAATGCATACATAATGCAATATCGCTTAAGTCCATGATATTAAATGAAAAAGAAATTGATGAAGTTTATGATTAAAACAACATAATTTAGTTAATTTAAAAATGTAAATGGGAAAGTCACATCAAAATACCCGAAACATATATCAATGAGCAGAAAGTTCAATTTGAAAATAAAGAACCCAAAAAATAAGGAGAAATGAGTAAAATTGGAATATAAACTTTACCTTCAAGGGCGTTGTTATCGTGCTATTTTTTCCCCATTGTTTTGTTCTCACCTTCCTGCATATGATTGTTATCTTGAGAGAGGGGAAGAAACTACCGTACACACGAAGAAAAAGATACTGTTGGGAAAATAACGCCATATTATCTCTTGTCAGTGGGAGCAAAAAATAAATGTGCAATAAAAAAACACAAAAGATTTACGTGGTTCGACAAAAATAAGCCTACGTCCACGGGGCAGTTGCAGATCTTTTATTGAAGAAAAATATACAAGTGTTTACAAACACTAAATCCGGAAAAGACTCAGAAAATTATACAGCAATTTTCTATCCCTAGTATTTTTAGTCTGATTGCACTGTATTGGTTTTTCTCTCTACAATTTGGGTGTATTTGCTGAATGAAATTACATATCTATTTATAGAGATTTTTCACGCGTCGTCTGCCAAAATTTTCTTCACGCATCAGATTTTCTTTTGACAATCTGACAATTGCCTTTTGACAATTTCTCCACAAAACAAAAATCTTCAGTGCAAAAAGTCTTCTATGCTTTTGTATTTTTCTTCTTTTTCAAAAGAAGTGGGCTGCCACCCATGTCTTCTTTTGACTAACAATCTGCCACTTAAAGATTGATCTCAATCTGTCTTCACACCTTGATCAATGCAGCAGCCTCTTTTGGCCTGTTAATCTAGCAAGCCAATCAATTGTCACCACATTTGTTAACATATCTGCTGGATTTTTACTTCATTGAATCTTCTCTAATGTTAACACATCATCCTCAAGCAGAGACCTGATGAAGTGATAACGGAGACCAATGTGTTTTGTTCTAGAGTGTAATGCTGAATTCTTTGCCAGATATATTGCATTATGACTATCACTATACAAAACATTCTTCTTCTAGTTGAATCACAGCTCTATTAACAAACCTTGAAGCCATATCAACTCTTTACTGGCTTCTGTTACTGCAACATACTCAGCCTCTGTAGTAGATAAAGCTACAATCTTTTGTATCTGCGGCTTCCAACTAACAGTTGTAGTTCCAACAATGAATACATAACATGTGGTGCTTCTCCAGTGATCGACATCACCTCCATAATATGCATCTACGTAACCTTGCACTTTTAGTTCTCATTTTCCAAAGTACAAACACTTCTTTAGTACAAACAATTCTTTACAGTGCCTCGTAGATACCTCAAAATCCACTTAACTTTCCAATGAGCCTTTCCCGGATTTTACATAAACCTACTGACAATGGTCGGCGTTGCACCTCTGGAAACCTTCATTGTGCATAAAGTCGTCAAACTTTAAGTACCACTGCCTTGGACTTTGTTTCAGGACGTACAAGCTCTTTTTCAATTTGCACACCTTATTTTTCATCCCTTTATCTGCGAAACCTTCTGGTTGAAACATATAGATCTCCTTATCAATGTCTCCATGAAGAAACGCAGTCTTCACGTCCAATTGCTCAAGATGGAGGTTTTCACTGGCAACAATACTCAATACAGTCCTAATAGTATTGAGCTTCACAACTGAAGCAAAAATTTCCGAGTAGTCAACTCATTCTTTTCCCTGGAACCCTTTGACTACAAGTCGGGCTTTGTATCTCTTGGAACCATCGTGCTCCTCCTTCACCCGATACACCCATTTGTTGTGAAGTGACTTCTTTTCCATAGGAAACTCAACAAGTTCCCATGTCTGATTGGACATCAAAGACTTTATCTCGTCTTTCATGGCAAGCTCCCACTTGTCGGCGTCTCTGGTCTGACATGCTTCCTTGTAGAATTCAGCTCACATGCATAGGATACCAACATATAGTTCATATACCTTATGTTAGGTACATGAGGCCGAGAACTCCTTCTCAATTCAAGAACTGGAGCAGGAGAATGTGATGTATCAGACTGTTGCTTGCTATCTTGATCAATTGATTCCCCCAACTGAGGAATCTCAACTATCTGCTCCACATGACTTTTTGGGACATCATCCACCTCTGCATACACTGGCTCACTCTGTTCTGGGTCGCTGACAACTGTGCTATGCCTGCCCTTATACATCACTCTTTTGTTCAAGATTACATTTCTACTGCGGATCATCTTTTTATTTTCATTAGCCAAAAAGCGATAGCCAAATCTTCACCATAACCAATGAAAGTGTGTTTCTTTGATTTGGGATCAAGTTTATTTCTGTTTGCATCAATGATATGCACATATGCTACACAGCCGAAAACTTTAAGAAATGAGAGGTTTACCTCTTTTCCGTTCCATACCTCATCTTGTATTTTGTGCTCCAATGGGTACCGATGGACCTCGGTTAACCAAGTATGCTGATGTGTTGACTGCTTCTACCCAGAACTGCTTTGGTAGGACTAATTGTACCTGCATACTTCTGGCTTGTTCTGTCAACGCCGGGTTCATACGCTCAGCTACACCATTGTGTTGAGGCGTACCAGGCACGGTTCTCTCCATTCTGATATCGTGCTCATAACATAACTTCTTGAATCTGGTGTCTTCATATTCACCACCATTGTCGGTTATGAGCTTTTTTTATCTTCAACCCTGTCTCATTTTCAACCATCGCTTTCCAAATCTTGAAAGCCTCAAATACTTCTGACTTATATTTCAGAAAGTAAACCCATACTTTTCTGGAGTGATCATCAATGAAAGTCACAAAGTAGTGTTTCCCACTAATGGATGAGACAGTCGTTGGTCCCCATACATCAGAGTGAACTAGTTCAAGTTTCTCCTTCTTTGGGGTTCTGATACTTGTCTGAAAGCTAACTCTTTTCTGCTTTCCAAAAATACATCCTTAACATGTGTCAATATCAATTGACTGAAGACTCGGTAGTTTCCCTTTTGAGAGCATAACATTCATTCCTTTTTCACTCATGTGACCAAGTCTCTGATGCCACAGAGTAGAACTTTTTGTGTCTGTTGCAACTACAATTGAACAGCGTGCTCCTGCTGTCATGTAAAGAGTACCACTCTTATTGTATCGAGAAATTATCATTGCACCTTTTGAGATCTTCCAAGTATCACCGTGAAAGACTATTGTATAACCTTCACTGGCTAACTAGCCAACTGAGATTAAGTTCTTTCTCAGATCGGGAATATGCCTGACATCCTTCAGTTCCCATACAGACCCGTTCAACTTAATCTTTATGATACATTTGCCAACAATCTCTCAAGATTGTTCATTACCAAGGTAGACTTTACCAAGGTTTCCGGGGACATATTTCTTGAAGAGTTATCTTTGCGAAGTATCATGAAGTGATGCTATGGAGTCTAACACCCAAGACTCTTCCTTGCACTCTAAAGAGCATATTAATACATCATCTCTAGAAGCAACGTTTGCTTCTGCCTTCGCCTGATGATTCTTCGGTGCATTTTTGCACTAATTTTTATTATGTCCGGGCTGCCGCATTTCCAACACTCGATAGCCTTTGAGTTCTGAGAATTATGGGGATTTCTAGATTTGGACCTCCTGTCCTTTTGTTTGCCATGTCCACATCCTTTTATTTGATTTTCTACATCTTGACACTGTATGTAATACTGAAGAAGTTGAAGATTCATTTGAATCTTTCCGTCTGATCTCTTCACTGAGCACCAGATCACGAACATCGTCAAATTTCAACTTAGTACTTCCCGATGAGCTACTCATAGCCGTGACAATATCATTCCAACCGGTAGGGAAGACAAAAGTATTAATGCTCGTACTTCATCTTCAAAATCATTGAGGTGTTGAGCTACCGATCCGCCTTCTACCATCCGCAAATTGAACAACCGCCTCATCAAATGAACTTCGTTTAAAGCTGGTGGCTTCTCGTACATGCTTGAAAGAGCCGCCATAAGACCCACCGTGGTCTTTTCTTTAGCTATGTTGGGTGATAACGTCAGTCGGATAACTACAGTGGCTTTTCTACCTAGAAAAGCCCATTATTCATCTTCCATATCTTCTGGTTTCACACCCAAGAGAGATTGATAAAGGCCTTTTTGGTACATATAGTCTTATATTTGCATTCTCCAAAAGCCAAAGTCCGAACCATTCAATTTTTCAATATTCAGTTTTCCTTCATCTGCCGCCATTACTCACACTCGAACCTGATTCTCACCGGATTGCTGTTTTGACAATGTTTGAAAATCACCGCGTTATTGAGAACACCGCTGTGGACAAATTTGTTAACGCTGACCAAATTCTAATATTCACGAAATTCACTATTCACATGAATAGTAACTCGCCAAAATTTTTTTAACAAAATTAACAATTTGGCTCTGATACCAGCTGTTGGGAAAATAACATTATATTTTCTCTTCTCAGATATGTGGGAGCAAAATATAAATGCGAAATAAAAAACACACAAGGTTTACGTGGTTCGGCAAAAATAAGCCTACGTCCACGGGGCTGCTGTGTTGGTTTTTCTATCACTAGTATTTTTACTCTGATTGCACTGTGTTGGTTTTTCTCTCTACAATTTGGGTGTATTTGCTGAATGAAATTACATCTCTATTTATAGAGATTTTTCATGCGTAGTTTGCCAAAATTTTCTTCACGCATCAACTTTTCTTTTGACAATATGGCCAATTGCCTTTTGGCAATTTCTCCACAAAACAAAAATCTTCTGTGCAAAAGTCTTCTATGCTTTTGAATTTTTCTTCTTTTTCAAAAGAAGTAAGATGCCACCTATGTCTTCTTTGACTAATATAAACTGGGGTGGGGAAGTTAATTTAGGATGGAGATCTTCAATTGAGAATGAAAGTTTCTGAAAGACAAAATCGTGCAATCCGAGTAACTGCGATTAGAAATGGGTGGTTTTAAAACACATTTTATACATTTCGGCTGTGTTTGGTTCAATCAAAGATAGGATTTGGAATCGGAATTGGATTTGGAATCCATGGTATTGGAATTCCATTTTGATGTTTGGTAAAAAAAATTAAAATGTTATTTAAGAATTGGATTTGATAGTTAAGAATATTATTATTTGATATTAAAAAAATTTTATACTTATTTTTAAAATATCATTTTCAGTGTGTACTAATTTTTTTTTTCAAATACTTGGTTTAATTATGATATTTGTATATAAAAAAACGTGAAATAATTAATTAAATAAATAAGACATAAATTTAATATTATGATATTTTAAGTGTAAAAATTGAAAATTTTAAGATCATTGTATATATAGACAACAAATGTTTATATTTTAAATATTTGGTTTAACTATGTTAATTTTATAAAATTATCTAAAATGAATTAAATTAAATAAATGAAATATAAGATCTAAGATTAATATTTTAAAATTATAAAATAAATATAAAGTTGTAAAGTTAAGCTTATAATATATACAACCAACATATTTTTATATATTTGATTTAATTATAATATTTTTTTTATAAAATTATGTAAAAGAAATAATTTAAATAAATGGAATATAGAATTTACTTTTGATATCTTAATAAGGGATAATACATGATATAGTCCTTATTGTTTTTACTCATTCCCGATTTAGTCCATCTTGTTTACACTGACCCGATTTATTCCCTTAATTTACTAATACTTCCCGAATTAGTCCTAGCCATTAACTACTCTGTTAACTAACTCTACATCATATTTTTTTCTGTTAACACCCAAACAAATCTCAACTCCTATTTTCCTCCATTTCTATTTTCCACCACAAATTCATCCCATAAATAATCGATTCACCCCAAAAGACAATCGATTCACCCAAATCTCCATCTCTTTTTTTTTTCTCCCTGTAATTTAAGTACGTAGCATACATAAATTATAATAAATTAAGAATATCAAAACATACATATGTACAACAACAAATTAAGACTAAATTAAGAATATCATGTGTTTACACACTTCATTGGGAATCATAAAACAAATCAAATATACGTACAACCAAAAAAAAATCGGATAACTTGAAAAAAAAAACTTGCATTACGTTTTTCGTTCATTCCTCATTCTTCTCGGAGTTTAGACTATGTTTACCAAACTCTTCTCCTAATTTCCTCTCATTAACTAGTGAATCTCCTCAGAAACCTCACTCTTTGTAAATTATATATATTTCAGCATGCAGTTTAATCCCAATCAAAATTCAAAAATCGAAATCAGGATACTGGAATTGGGTGAAAATTTAAGGCTTTTCGAAATTAGGTGCAAAATCTCTAAAAACCGAAGTGAAGCAATTACATTCGAATCTGTAAGATATTTGATGTTCAAGAAGCGTTTTCAGTGAATCGAAATGGGGAGAAAAAGTTTCAAAAAAATTTGGGAAAAAAAATAGTTGGGAGATTTTGAGTGAATCGATTCTTTTGGGGTGAATATATTGTTTTTGGGGTGATTTTGTGGTGAAAAATTAGAAATGGGGTTAACTGAAAATATGTGATGTTAGAGTTAACATAGTAGTTTACTGTGAGGACTGATTTGGGAAGTATTAACAAACTAAATGGATTAAATTGAGTCGGTATAAACAAGAGAGATTAAATTGGGAACGAGTAAAAACAATAAGGATTATATCATGTATTATCCCTTAAAATAATGATGAATGGTAAATATTGGAAAAGAAAATGAAATCCGGTTTTCAAATCCAAATCCCCCCATTTTTGAAAGATTTGAGTTAACTATTTTAAATCCCTTTAAAATCCTACCAAATCCGAATTCCATTTTAAAATCTCATTATAGCGAACACGTAAAATGGTATTTGCAAATCCAAATCCCATCAAATCCCATCTTTTATTAGTGACCAAACACACTGTTCAGCAATTGTGAAAGTGAAACAATTATAATAACAACCTTCTGTTCCTGTAAACTAATTTTAAATGCCCTAATTCATTCACCATTGTTGCAAACATAATGGCTGCACTTTTGAAACTTCAATATGATTTTTCACACCTGAAATGCTCATAGGGATGGCAATGGAGCGGGTCCAAATCCGGACCCGTATTGAACCCGACCCGCCGGGGCGGGTCCAAACCCGCTTCAACCGGGTTTGGAAGCGGGGCGGGGCGGGTCCTGGGATTGGCCGAACCCGCCCCGCACCCGCCCCGCTATGCATTTTTAATTTTTTTTTTAAAAAAAATTAATATTGAATATACATTTCACTTCTTTGATTGTACAATAATGTGTTATTGTTTAATTTCATATCAAAATTCATGTGTTTATGGTAAAGAAGTTGAACATTTTGAATGGAATAAAAACTAAATAATAAATATTTGATAGTTTAAAGATAGTTTTACGATGCTTATTATAAATATTTACTAGAGGAAAACATTAAATTCAATCTCAAAACTTAATTTTTGTGTTTCAAAATTAATTTCTACCAAATTTTTTTTTTATAAAAAAATAAATTTGTTTGCGGGGCGGGGCGTGTAAACCCGCGAACCCGGCGGGTCTAAGCGGGGCGGGGCGGGTATGGATTTTATGTGTAGCGGGGCGGGTCCTGGGATTGGCCAAACCCGCCCCGTTGCCATCCCTAAATGCTCATAACACACCTTAGATTGTGCTTCTTTTTTTTTTTAATAACTGTATACATCAATAAAATGCATTAAATTAAAAGGCGAAAGCAAAATAACAGAAAAGAAAGAGAATGGTGCAGAAAACTTAAACCTTAGTGATAAATCAATCAGCATCAACAATAGTTGTTTACTATCAAAAGAATTAAAAGTCTTGAAGCAGGAAAAATCCATTCTAGATGGATTTGGGAGTGTTGGGAAAATAACATATTATTTTCTCATGTCAGTGGGTATAAAAAATAAATGTCGAATAAAAAACACATAAAGTTTGCGTGGTTTGGCAAAAATAAGCCTACGTCCACGGGGCTGCTGTAGATCTATTATTGAAGAAAAATATACAAGTGTTTACAAACAATAATAACACTGAATTTGAAAAACACTCAGAAAATTATACAGCAGTTTTCTATCACTAGTATTTTTACTCTGATTGTATTATGTTGATTTTTCTATCAACAATTTTTGGTGTACATATGCTGAATGAAATTACATCTCTATTTATAGAGATTTTCTACGAAAATTTAGCCAAATTTTTCTTCACGCTGATTAGCAAAGTCTTCACGCATTAAATGAATTCGCCAAAATTTCTTCAAAGTGATTTGCAAAGTCTTCTCCTCAGATTTTATTTGCCAAAAATATCTTGCCGGCCAATTTGTTTCAAACTTTCCTTTTTCATTTTTTCTTCGTGGGCAACCTTGTCTTTTTTACTAACAATCTCTCACTTGAAGACAGATCTCAATCTATTTTCACACCTTGATCAATGCATCAGTCTTTTCTGGTTTGTTCCAACAAGCCAACTGAAGTTGAGCACAACTTCAGTTTATCAATGGTTACCAACTTTGTTAGCATATATGCTGGATTCTTACTTCTTTGGATCTTCTCTAATGTTAGCACATCATCTTCAAGCAGAGATCTGGTGAAGTGATAACGGATACCAATGTGTTTTGTTCTAGATTGGAATGTTGAATTCTTTGCTAGATGTATTGCACTCCGACTATCACTATACAAAACATTCTTCTCCTGGTTGAATCTCAGCTCTGTTAACAGACCTTGAAGCCATATGGACTCTTTACTGGCTTCTGTTACTGCAACATACTCAGCCTCTCTAGTGGATAAAGATACAATCTTTGTATCTGCGACATCCAACTAACAACTGTAGTTCCAACAGTGAATACATAACCTATGGTGCTTCTCCGGTGATCGACATCACCTCCATAGTCTGAATCTACGTAACCTTGCACTTTTAGTTCTACTTTTCCAAAGTACAAACATTTCTTTGCAGTGCATCACAGATACCACAAAATCACTTAATTCCTTCCCAATGAGCCTTTCCTGGATTTGACATAAACCTGCTGACAACTCCCACTGCATGGCCAATGTCTGGCCTTGTACTGACCATCACGTACATTAAACTCATTTTTCTTCCTCCGTCTGAGGACACTGGTCCTTGGATAGGCAAAAATGACTAGCCAAAAGGTGTGCTAACTGTCTTGGCGTCGCCTATGTTGAATCTATGCAAAACACGATTGATGTACTCCGTCTGAGATAACTGCAAAATTCCCTTTTGCTTATCTCTTGTGATTTGCATTCCAAGTATCTTTCTTGTTGTACTCAAGTCATTCATGTCAAATTCTTTTGACAACTGCTATTTCAGGTTTCTGATCTCGTCCATATCAGAACCAGCAACTAACATATCATCGACATAAAGTACCAAAATGATATAACTGGAATTATATTTCTTGAAGTAGCAACAATGGTCAGAGTTGCACCTCTGGAAACCTTCTTTGTGCATAAAGCCGTCAAACTTTAAGTACCACTGCCTTGGAGCTTGTTTCAGACCGAACAAGTTCTTTTTCAATTTGCACACCTTATTCTCCATCCCTTTCTCTTTGAAACCTTCTGGTTGAAACATATAGATCTCCTTATCAATGTCTCCGTGAAGAAACGCAGACATCATGTCCAATTGCTCAAGATGGATGTTTTTACTGGCAACAATACTCAGTACAGTCCTAATAGTATTGAGCTTCACAACTGGAGCAAAAATTTCCGAGTAGTCAACTCATTCTTTTTGCTGGAACCCTTTGACGACCAATCGGGCTTTGTATCTCATGGAACCATCATGCACTTCCTTCACCCGATACAACCAGTTGTTGTGAATTGCCTTTTTGTCCATAGGCAACTCAACAAGTTCCCATGTCTGATTGGACATAAAAGGCTTCATCTCGTCTTTTGTAAGGCCCTCGTACCGTATTATCGGAAATCATGTTTAGCTTCTCAGCAATTATGTGATTTATCTTATGTTAATCATATGGTTGAGAATAAACATGAGGAATATTATCTTTGATAACAACTTGATATCATACTTAACATTTTGTAAATGTGTTGTCCCGATATTTGATAATGAGAATGACGTACAATTTGTACATTAATTTGTTAATTAGTTAGAAGTTACTTAATGAGAATATAATATAATTAATGAGCGTGAAATTTGACCATGCACATGTCAATGACAGTTGGGATATTCGGATTAACAACGAAAGTTTGTTAAAATATTTTAATAAATATAATATTTATGTTAAATTGATAGATTTAATATTTGTGATTGAACTAAGGACATGACGTTAGGTGTGGATTGTACATGTGGTGTACATGCACCAGTACAGCGGTGACATCCGATGTTCATAATTGGTCCGGAATTAATATATATCGGTGTAGGATGTAAAACACACAGTAAAAACACACATATCGCGGACACGCACTAAAAGGTGCGAAGACACGCACTTCTCGCGTGACAATCGACCACCGTGTACTTATCCTCTCCGTTCGCCGCCTTCCGACCACCTAACGACAAGCCCGACCTAGCACCGTGTTCACAACTCATAGGCGTATCTTTCCATACCAGATAATAGAATTTTGGTGTTCGAAAAGGTGTTCAATTTTACCTTGGAACGATGAAACTCGCGCAGACTAGGGTTTGAGCACTTTTGGTTCGATTTCTTCGAATCTACTACAAATTGGACGAAGCCAAGGCACCGAATCTCTTCCTTGCATCTGTACGAAACTTTCTACATCGGTAACCGCCACTATCGCCTCCAGAGCTCACCGGAATCGGCTGACAAGCGTTCTTGATACTGTGCGCGAATTTGGGTAAAATTTGATATCCGATTTTTTCGACTTTGCTTCGATAATTACCAACTAATTTGGACTATAATTGTTGAATAATAATTTGAATTGGTGAAAAATAATTTAGCAAATTAACTTGTGATATAATCGCATCAATTTAATTATCTTAAATGATTAAGCGGTAACTAAATTGATAACGAAATTTTGGTGATCAATTTTTTGAATTATGAATTTATATTGGTGTACAGTGAATACATCAACCCTACAAGCTCAAGAAGTACCCTTGTAGATCGAGAAAGAAAGGTATGTTGCGATCGGGTAACATACGACAGATATCTGTATCATTTTATATATGATTTGTTGTTGAATTATGTGACTTACGTGGCTACGTGATTTTATTTAAATTATGTGGCATTCATAACATTCATCGGTGTATGACAATAAATGTTTTGTTAACACACACCATGTTTTTTTTACATATATCGATGCATGACATATATGTTGAGCTACGATTCTTTGATACCCTATTCTTTTGGATTCGATCAATCATAAGGGTTGTACACGGTGTTATGACTGGCCTTAAGTGGCCTGAAAGGCATAGGGATTCGTGGCCCTTATGATTGTTATGATTTGTTGATACAGGGATTGGTGGCGTTTGCCGACGTCATCCTATGGACTATCCCTATTTGTTAAGATTGTTGTGGATGGGGCCTTGCTAATGTCGTCTGTATGATATGATATGATGTCAAGAGCTGGGATGCGGTGACCCTTTGACAACGCACCATATAGACATTCCTTTGCTTGACATGCTCGAACGATTTAGCTATGTAGTATTTGGACTTTCATTTATTGGCTCCGAGATACCCAGCGGATGGGTGTATGATACCGACATGACATGACATGCATTGCATTTCATTTCATATATCATTTTATAGATATGTGATGTATATTCTATGATCGTTTCATATTGGGATTTTGCTTACCCACAATGGGGATGTTGTTGTCTTTTTGTGTGGACAATGGCAGACAGTACAAGTGGCTAGGACCCCAGAGAGTATACATCCGGTGGGAGCCACACTTGAGATGTTTATTTTCCTCCTTATCTCAGTTGTATATGTACCAGGGGTGTGTCCCTAGAGCGTGAGGAGTTTATATCTATTTAGTTTATTTTAGCTCACTATGGATATGAGTTTTCTAGTTTGATTTGTGTATGCTGATTTATGTTGATAGATATGAACTGATGATATATATATATTTTCAGCATATGTTGTTTTCTGTTTTGTGGTATGTTCCTCGTCCGATGAGGTCATGCCAAAATTTTTAGGGCCACATGTTAATAAATATTAAATAAATCTTCCGTTGTTTACGCTATAATTATCATTGGGTGATCATTAATCACATGATTAGGATTTAACCCTCATAGTATGGTATCAGAGCATAACTAGGAATGCTCTTGAGTCTTCTGTACACTTGAATAAGCACAAATAAATGTGTGCGCTTGTGTTTGAAGTATTTGACTTATTTGCTCTTACTTGGCTTGGTATGATGTTACATGAGATTGATATGTGAATATGTTGATTTGTTGTAGTATTGATATTGCTCACGATATTAATACTATACTATTGTGAATAAACTTTTATATGTGGCAGCATGAGGTAGGGAAAGAGTATGTCTCTGAAACCTACTACCAATGAATTGCTGATATCAATTCTGATATTAATGTTATATTAATTTAATATAAATGAATGGGGTTAGAGTAATGTTATTGTTCTTAAACCTATTGGAACTAACAATGTTGAACGATGAATTTTCTTTGTGATGTGATGTCCTTAGATTTCATTGAGGTATAATTGTTTTGGGACATAGAGCCACCTACATTTTGGCATCCAGAATGTTCTAAAGGGTGAGACATTGCTTTGATAATATGACAGATGTGGTTTAACATTGTTATAAATAGTAAATTGATGAACACACATCGTATATAAACATTGTTATATGTTTTGAAGATACAACTATGCGAGATATAGATTTTGAACCTTTGGAAATATTTTTGGGGATTTTATCAGTCGAATAATTTTTCATGTATCTTTATGTATTTGGAATGAAATTGAATAGTGAATTGCAACAAGTTATCTGTTGCAAAATGTGCATTGAGTGTTTTGTCATAATTTGTCTCTTATACCTGATAATTCTAAAGATGGATATGCAAAAGTCATCAAAGGCTTACCTATCAGTTACGGAGATATCATAATGAGATTAAAATGGCAACATTGGTATTGGTAATTTATTTATTTTTTCATTTTTAGATTCAAAATAGCCACCCACTTTATATTTAAGTGTGGGGGTGGGGGTTATTTTATCTGATCAAATGATATCTGGTTGAGTATTACTTGTTCTTAAGGAAATTATATTACTTATCCTTATTACATGTTATTGTTGTTTGGATAATAATATGATCTCAGGTGAATGATCGAAACTACTGATGTTCACTTTCATGATGTAGTTCGATTTTCTCACTTAATATGTGTGGAATTTTATAGCCTGGTTGTCCAAGCTGAAATTCCTTTATGTTTTTGCTATTTCATAATTCGATTAATAAAAAGTAAATTATGAGTGATGAATTTACTCGTAATTTATGTGGCTATTAATTTTAATAACCAAGTTGAATGTACTACAAATGTAGTACATATGTGTAACATATCTGATTAAAGAAAGAATGTACATAGGTACATAGACCTGCCCGGACGTGGCATGGATCTCATATTTTAGACAAATTTTATTTATTTTTACTTGGAATTGACATGGACCTATGCACGTATGTGTAATGGATCTTGTTAGTTCCGGACTTTATCGATGAGATTTTAAAGATGACAAAACAGTTCAGACCGGATCGATAGAAATCAGATTGACCAGATCGATCGGACTTAACAGAGCAAGATGGCAAAGCATTTCAGACCGGATCGATGGAAATTAGGCATACCAGATCGATCGGTCAAAACAGAGCAAACTGATAAAGAATATTACATATCAGACCGGGTCGATGGATTCCAGACTGACTAGATCGATGCTTCAGATCGATCTCAACCTTTATCAGATCAGAGCAGTCAAGGATACATATAAGATGGCTTCTCAATCCGAATCATCAACGGTTATTTATTGCAGCATTTAATGCTACAATTAATGCTACAATGGACCAAAGACTGAAGATTGCCATAATAAGTAAGAAGACAAAGAAGAGCTTACCTGACAGTCGCCGAAAGCATATACCAGAACGGCAAGTATCCTGAAGAAGAAGACTGTAGCTTTCTCAGAGTTTAAAAAGAGTCATAGTTGCACATTAAGGGAAACAATGTCGTTGCTACCTTCAACTATAAAAGGATGCAACAAATAGAAGAAAAGGACTCTCGACTCTACAACTCACGCTGATCAATTGAAAAATATACTAGAAAGCAAAACAGCACACGCTTACAAAGTTCAGAAGCTTTCGAGCTGAAGTTATTTATTTAAGCGCAATTACTTTGTAACATTTGATCATTGTAGGATCACTGTGCGCATTGTGTATTGAAAAATAGAAGTGAGCAACATATTGTAACTGTCAGACAGAGTGTGTCTGAGCAGGTTGAGTGACTAAGGAGTTTCAGACTGGTAGTGAGGTAAATCCAGCCTGAATCGGGTTTGTACAACAGGATTGTATAAATCAAAGTCTTCTAGTATAAACCTTCCTTAATTGGAAGAAGGGGAGACGTAGAAGGATTACACCACCTTCGAACTTCCAGAAACATATCCTGTGTTTTATCATTCTGCACTTAGCCATCGAGCTGTTCTTACTTATACAAGAGCAGACCGTTTCCGCACTTACTTCTTAGTGGTCTGTTCTGTTCAAAGAGTTGATTAAGTAACAGATTTCTTTCACTAATCCGAAAGAATTCACAAGGGATAAACTTTGTAAGGAGTGTTCATTCACCCCCCCCCCCCTCTAAACACTCCGGACCGATCCTAACAAGTGGTATCAGAGCAGGTCATCTTGATCAGCACAAAGACTATTAAGCTGATGGCATCATTCAACAAAATCCCCATGTTCTCAAAAGAAGACTATGATGACTGGAGAATCAGAATGCAAGCTCACTTGGCAGCTCAGGATGACGACATGTGGTTCGTCATCACTGATGGACCAATGAAGATCCTAAAAATAAATACAGCAGTCGCCACTACCAGTGGAGAACCACAAATGGTAGAAAAAGACAGATCCCTCTGGACGAATGAGGATAGAAAGAAGGCTAACCTCGATAATGTGGCCAAAGACATCTTGTTCAAAACTTTGGACAAAAACATGTTCAGCAAAATCAAAATGTGCTCTACTGCCAAAGAAATTTGGGAGAAGATAGCACAGCTATGTGAAGGCAACGACCAGACCAAAGAAAACAAGTTAACTGTGGCTCTTCAAAGATTTGAGAGCATAAAGATGAAAAGTGGTGAAACTCTAAATGAGTTTGATGAAAGAGTCACCAGCATCATAAATGAACTGAATGGTCTGGGGAAGGAATATTCTAACAGAGAAATCGCTCTGAAAGTAATGAGAGCTCTGCCAAAGGAATGGGATGTAAAGACCATTGCCATGAGGGAATCAAAAGACCTTAACAAGGTTGAACTTCATGATCTGTTTGCAGATCTTAAGGCCTATGAGTTTGAACTAATAAGCAGAGGTGAAGCAGAGCCATTCATCTCTCAACCCAACAAGGCCCTGGCAGCCATCCCAGACCAGATCGCTTCAACATCAGACCGATCTGCTGAACAGATGAGTAACGATGCTATGTCATTATTTATAAAGAAATTCGGTAAATTTATGTCTAAAAATAAGAGGAACTTCAAACCCTCTCATCATTATAAATCAAGAAAAGATGATACTGTTAACGATCAGGCTTGCTACAATTGTGGTAAGACCGGACACTTTATTGCAGATTGCACCAGACCGAAGAAAGAAGAACGGAAAGAGAAGCATCATGATGATAGAAAGAAGAAGCACCACAAAGATCGCAAGAATCATGGAAAATCCCAAAAAGTCCTAGTTGCTGAAGAAGGAAACAGCAAATGGGCTCAGACTGACTCCGATTCAGACAGCTCTGAATATTCTTCCAGCGAAAGCGAAGAAGAGGTTCAATGTCTGATGGCAGATGAAGAAATGAGTCAGACAGATGAGGTATTCGACTTTGAATCAAATGATTTTACACGAGAAGAGCTCATGTCTGCACTGCAAGACATGGCTAATGATTATAGGATCTTAGCTGAATCATTTGAGAAGAATAAAGCCAAAATCAGTACTCAAATGGATGAGCACAACAAACCAAGCTGCTCTGAGCAGGGTGAGTGCAAAAATCTCCAGACCGAGCTGAAAAAGCTGAAAATCTCTTATGATCAGCTCCATGAAGAAAATAAGAGAATTAGCACACAAAATGCTAAGCTCTCACATATATTCAAAACATGGACAAAATCCAGAACATCCTTGGAAGAATTACAAGAAGCTCAAAGAAATGTCGGTGATTTCACCGGCATAGGCTTTGACACCAAAAATTGCACCAAAGATGAATCTGAGCTGTTGCTGGTAAAGAATCAAGTCAAACAAATGACATTTGTCAAATCCAGCACAGTATATGAAACTGAAGCACCTAAGATTCAAACAGGAGTCTCTTACGTGAATCAAAATCTGAGAAAAGGAATTGGTTATGTCGACCAAGCCAACGATAAGGCACCAGCAAGATTTGCATCTATCAGACCAAATCCAAAGGTGCAAGATCGAAGGCAAGGAAGACAATACAATTACTATAACTCAAAACCGATTCAACGAAGATATAGACTACCTTATGAAAATCAAAGATTTTCACAGCGCACACATTATCACACACAACATCGAAACAGACCAGCACATAGCACACCCTACACACACAAGCCACTAAAGCTGATACAGGTGTGGGTTCCCAAAGGGCTAATCCGTTCTGGACCCAAATAGGATTGGGTACCAACAATAAATATGTGTGATGACAGGTACAGAAGAATCTCGCATCAGATTGGTACTTGGACAGCGGGTGTTCTCGTCACATGACTGGAAACATCAAACTGCTGTCTGAAGTCACAGAATGCACTGGACCCAAGATCATCTTCGGAGATAACTCAAAGGTAAAGATCAGACCGGTCCGAAGTTGATCAAGCTGCTGAAACGCACTCAGAACGAGAAATCATCCAGCATAGACAGGATTCGAAGTGACAAAGGCACTGAGTTTTCAAATCAGAATCTTGAATCCTTTCTAGAAGATCATGGAATCAAGCATGAGTTTTCAGCCGCCAGAACTCCTCAACAGAATGGAGTTGCAGAACGAAGAAACAGAACGCTCAAGGAAGCAGCAAGAACAATGCTTGCTGATTCTGGAATCTCTCAAAAGTTCTGGGCAGAAGCTGTAAATACTGCTTGCTACACTCAAAACCGATCTATGATTAACAAGAAGCTGAATCTCACTCCATATGAAATATGGACTGGTAACAGACCATCTGTTTCTCACTTTCATGTATTTGGCTGTAAATGCTTCGTTCACAACAATGGTAAGAGTCATCTTACAGCATTTGAAGCTAAGTCAGATAATGGTATATTCTTAGGATATTCATCAATTAGCAAAGCTTATCGAGTTTTTAATAATCGAACTTTAACTGTAGAAGAATCTGTTCATATAATTTTTGATGAATCATTATGTGTTGAGGGCAACAAAGATTCAATTCAAAATCAGATGGAAAATATCCATCTCGAAACTAACAGTGATGATGAGATTGTAGCTAACAGGTCAAGAGACAATCCACCAGAACCAGAAGTACCAGACAGACCGGATCAGGCCATTGAAGCTTCTTCAGATCGAGCTGATCCGGATGCTCCTGACTCAAATATTAAAGTAGATGCAGATCATGCTGCTACTGTTCATCCGACCGAACCAGACAATCCAGAGTCAAGCTATCGATGGACTAAGAAGCATCCACCTAATCTAGTGATTGGTAGTCCTTCTGCACCGATCAGAACCAGAGGACAGATGATGGATGAGTTCACTCATGCTGCTTTCATCTCAACTCTGGAACCCAAGAAGATCGATGAAGCTCTGACTGACTTCAACTGGATTAAAGCAATGCAAGAAGAGCTTAATCAATTCGAACAAAATCAAGTTTGGAGTCTAACCCCCAGACCAAGCGATCTGCCTGTTATTGGAACCAGATGGGTTTTCAGAAATAAGCTAGACGCAGATGGAACTGTGGTTAGAAACAAAGCCAGACTGGTGGCACAGGGATTCAGACAAGAAGAAGGAATCGACTTCGATGAATCATTTGCACCAGTCGCCAGACTTGAAGCTATCCGAATCTTTCTTGCATATGCTGCATTTAAAGACTTCAAAGTGTATCAGATGGACGTTAAGAGCGCCTTTCTTAATGGAAAGCTTCAGGAAGAAGTCTACATTGAGCAACCACCTGGATTTCAGAACCATTCGTATCCCAATCATGTATACCTACTGAATAAAGCAGTGTATGGTCTGAAACAAGCTCCAAGAGCCTGGTATGACACTCTATCTCAATTTCTGCTGAACCATGATTTCCAGATCGGCTCAGTAGATAAAACTCTCTTTAAATTCATTAAGGGGGAACATACCCTATTAGTTCAGATTTATGTTGATGACATAATCTTTGGGTCAACTAACCCCAAATTGTGCGAGAAATTTTCTAAGTTAATGCAGGGACAGTTCGAGATGAGCATGATGGGAGAATTGTCATTCTTTCTGGGTCTCCAAGTAAAACAGCCAACAATGGCATTTTCATCAACCAAACCAAGTATACCAAAGAGCTCCTCAAGAGATTTGGAATGGAAACATGCTCAACTGCATCAACTCCAATGAGTCCAACAATCAAGTTAGACAAAGATGAAGGGGGAACGGCAATTGAAGTAACCATGTATAGAGGACTAATCGGATCGCTATTGTATCTTACAGCGAGCCGGCCCGATATTATGTTTTCAGTCTGTATGTGCGCCAGATTTCAGTCAGAACCAAAGCAATCACATTTTATTGCTGCCAAGCGTATTCTGAAATATTTAAAAGGATCTCAGAACGTTGGTCTTTGGTACTCCAAAGATTCAAACTTCAGCTTGATCGGGTATTCAGACGCAGACTACGCTGGGTGTAAGATTGATCGTAAAAGCACCAGTGGAACATGTCAATTTCTAGGTGAAAGATTGATCTCTTGGTTCAGTAAAAAGCAGACATCGATTGCCACATCCACAGCTGAAGCAGAATACCTAGCCGCTGGAAGCTGTTGCGCTCAAATGCTCTGGATTCAACACCAGCTCAAAGACTATGGCATTCAAGCTGTTGACTCTCCGATATTTTGCGACAACACAAGTGCAATCGCTATAACGTATAATCCAGTTTTGCACTCTCGAACAAAGCACATTGATATTCGACATCATTTTATTCGAGATCATGTTGGCAAAAAGGAAATTCGGATCGAACACATTTCAACAGAGCAGCAAGCAGCAGACATCTTCACCAAACCACTTCCTGAGGCTAAGTTTAATTATTTCCGTCAAATTCTTGGTTTAATTGACTTATCTTAATTAGTTTAGATGTTTTTTTTATTCTTTTCGCACTTGAAGATTTTTGTCACTACAGATCGATAATACAATGTTCAGAAAGACACAGACCGGTCCGAACTTTCAGACCGCTCCTTGTCAGTCTGATTTTATCCTATGATCTGATTGGACAATAATTTTTTTAAAAAAAACAGCCCGGACTGATTAACCATCTTAACTAGTTGTACTTTAACCGCCTTATCTTTCTTTATCCTGACCGTTTATTTTGAATTATTTAATTTTCAGTCTTGGAGATAAAGACACGTGTCTTCTCTCTCCTATTTAGCGGGCTGAACATTTCATACTTATTCACTTTTTACAATTTACCGCTGTCTACTTTCTTACTCTCTCACTCTCTACTACTCTTCGCATTTTCTTTAAACTCCATTCATATGGCTACCATCACTCATAACTCACTCTCCGTTGAGTTTGATGACATTTACAGGGCAGAAGATGCTGCGATGATGTCCATTTTTAGAGCCCTGGAATCATCTGGTTTAAGGAATTTTTTGGAGTGCGGAACAGTTGTTTATGAACCAGAAATCCGCGAGCTGTTCGCCAACGCCGTCTCCCGGAAGTCATCCATCTCTACAACTGTCAAGGGCAAATCTTTCGAGATCTCGCCAACGACAATGGCCAAGACCTTTGGCCTCCCCAGTTCCGGACTGACAGAGTTCGGACAGACTCCTCCGGCGTCTCTCTTAGATCTTCAGGGGAAGATTTCTATTTCTGGCCACCAATTGCAACCCTCATTTAAGAAGAAGGAAATGCTCTTCCATTTCCAGGTGCTGTGCGAAGTGGTAGCCAAGCCACTTTTGGGTAAAGCAGGAAGCTTCGATGCTGTAACCGCCGAAAAGTTCAGGGCTATGGCAGCTATTGTATCCGGCCAGAAGATAAACTGGTCCATGATTTTGTTTGGAGTACTGCTGGAAACGGTGATTGCATCCAAGCACGCCGTATGCTTTGCTGTTCCTCTCAGCAAGCTCTTGGAGTCCTTAGGCCTCGAGCTGAGCAAGCCGTCTGCTCTCCGCCCCTTTAAAGTCCTTAACTCCAAAGGGCTTGCACTGCTGAAGTCCAAGAGTGCTCCGCCTACTCCTACTACTCTGGCTGCAGTAAAGATTGAGAAGGACGAGGACCAAGCTGCTGTGCGCAAACCTCGGGTCAAGCGGAAGCTGACCATTCAGACTGACTCAGAAGAAACCCAGTCTGCTCACTCATCACCAACCAAGCCACTTCCCAAAAAGCCCCGAACCCAGATTACCAAACCAACCAGACATCTACCTCCACCCATACTGCCACCCACTAAAGTCACCCCTGCACCTCAACCCTCCACTCATCTTTCACAGGCTTCAACCCCTGCACCCAAAGTCACCCTTAGTATTCCCTCTGCCAATCCAGTGGTCAAAGGGATAGTTATCACTGAGTTGGGTGACTATACCCAATCAGGGATTAAGTCCCCTTCCTCCACCGGCAAGGGAAAAGCCATTCTCACCGAACCCCTCTCTTCTAAACCTAAATCTGCAGCACAGACTGCCATCGACATCGCTATGGAGGATGTTGATGAGAAGCTAAATGAACTCCTTGTGGTCTTTGATGAATATGTCCAGTACCGGACTATCAACCACATTGAGCTGTTCTATGGTAAGTTGCACAGATTGAAGAAGATGGAAGATGAAGTTCTGAAAGGAACCGAAACTGATGATGTTCGACTTGCGGTGCAGCGCAGAGAGTTATTTACGGCAAAACACAGATTCAGACTGGCCAATCTGCTTTTCACTGCCAAAAAGAAGAACTTCGATCCGCTTGCTCCAACTGCCAGAGATGATGGGGCTGTGATTGCTCAACTCGAGATGGATGTTCATGCTCTATCCTTAGCTGTCCGTTTTCAACGACAGAAGCTAAGTATCTCCACTCCAGCCACAAGCCCGGATCATCCTTCTGCAAGCAAGACTCTGGCAGAACCATTTATCGAGGTTATTCCTTCTGCTGAAGCAAAACAGACAGAAGATCAGCCTGCAGAACTCGTACTAGAACAGACAGCGGAGCAGCCATTGCCTAATGCTCCGTCTGCAATAGATGATGAACCAATGAATGTTCTGTTGGACTCTCCGACAACATCTATTCCATTGAAGTCATCAGCCTCCCATGCACAACCCAGTCCAGCTGAAGCATGTGCAACAACTGAAGTACCAGACCTCATCGATCCGGATTTGGTGGTATCTACAGTGGTTGCAGCTCTCCAAGTTGAGGAACCTTCCAATCCCCACTCTCCTCCGGGACCATCAGATGAAGATTTGGCCTTCATTCACAGTTTTTCTTCGGATCTGGTCACTCTGATCCGATCCGAAAGTCATCTAGCTGCCACTTCTTCCATCGTGCCGATTCCTGAAGAAGATGACCCTGCTATGTCCTCATCAGATCACTCTCCCAGCCAGCTATCTGATGCACCTCCATCCCTGGCACGGACTATCCAGCACTTTTCTGATAACTGTCTGTCTTTAACTCAACGAATTCTAGAAGTTCATCAAAGTCAAAGAGTCACAACCTTGGACTTTGATTCTTTCAAAGAGAAGATGACTGCCAGTATCGGAAGCCTCCAGCGCGGCATCAACGATCTGTTTTCTCAACAAGCCTCCTACAAGAACAGTCTGAGGAAAGAGCAGGTCGAGTTAGCCACTGAAGTCAGAGCATCTGTTACTAATTCCCTCCGCGCTCAAGACGTTCGTCTTGACGCTATCAGCGCGCAGCTAGCCCAAGTTGTTGAATTTCTTCAAGAGATTGCTGCTGACAAAAAGGGGGAAAAGAAGACAGACTTCAAGCCGCCTCCAAGCTCAAGAAGATAGCAGTCTAAGTTGTTTAACTTGTCAGACTGTCTGTATTTAGGATTTCTTGGTGATCAATAAAATTCTTCTTTCGAATAAGTCCTTGTTCATTTATTTTGAACTATAATAAAGGCTTAAAAATAAGAAGATTTAATCAATCCAACTTAATGATGTTCATTTATTTTGAACAAAGAAGTAATCGATCCGAAAGCATTCGCTTCAGAGCTCTTATCAAGACTGGTTAAAAAGACTTAGAAGCTAGGTTTTGTCATCATCAAAAAGGGGGAATTTGTTAGTTCCGGACTTTATCGATGAGATTTTAAAGATGACAAAACAGTTCAGACCGGATCGATAGAAATCAGATTGACCAGATCGATCGGACTTAACAGAGCAAGATGGCAAAGCATTTCAGACCGGATCGATGGAAATTAGGCATACCAGATCGATCGGTCAAAACAGAGCAAACTGATAAAGAATATTACATATCAGACCGGATCGATGGATTCCAGACTGACTAGATCGATGCTTCAGATCGATCTCAACCTTTATCAGATCAGAGCAGTCAAGGATACATATAAGATGGCTTCTCAGTCCGAATCATCAACGGTTATTTATTGCAGCATTTAATGCTGCAATTAATGCTACAATGGACAAAAGACTGAAGATTGCCATAATAAGTAAGAAGACAAAGAAGAGCTTACCTGACAGTCGCCGAAAGCATATACCAGAACGGCAAGTATCCTGAAGAAGAAGACTGTAGCTTTCTCAGAGTTTAAAAAGAGTCATAGTTGCACATTAAGGGAAACAATGCCGTTGCTACCTTCAACTATAAAAGGATGCAACAAATAGAAGAAAAGGACTCTCGACTCTACAACTCACGCTGATCAATTGAAAAATATACTAGAAAGCAAAACAGCACACGCTTACAAAGTTCAGAAGCTTTCGAGCTGAAGTTATTTATTTAAGCGCAATTACTTTGTAACATTTGATCATTGTAGGATCACTGTGCGCATTGTGTATTGAAAAATAGAAGTGAGCAACATATTGTAACTGTCAGACAGAGTGTGTCTGAGCAGGTTGAGTGACTAGGAGTTTCAGACTGATAGTGAGGTAAATCCAGCCTGAATCGGGTTTGTACAACAGGATTGTATAAATCAAAGTCTTCTAGTATAAACCTTCCTTAATTGGAAGAAGGGGAGACGTAGAAGGATTACACCACCTTCGAACTTCCAGAAACATATCCTGTGTTTTATCATTCTGCACTTAGCCATCGAGCTGTTCTTACTTATACAAGAGCAGACCGTTTCCGCACTTACTTCTTAGTGGTCTGTTCTGTTCAAAGAGTTGATTAAGTAACAGATTTCTTTCACTAATCCGAAAGAATTCACAAGGGATAAACTTTGTAAGGAGTGTTCATTCACCCCCCTCTAAACACTCCGGACCGATCCTAACAGATCTCATGTTCAAAGAATGCTGATTTTCTTTGTTCCGGATTTGGATAGACTTTGCATGGACCCGGATTTTATCTCAGCATAGATTTCGTGCATTTATGGTAAAGTTCTAGGAAAGATTCCTGAATATATCTCTAAAAAGATGAGCAAGAATCTCGATTTGAGAATCATGACTATTTCAAAGATTTGCAGGTGTATAAATTGATTCGACTTGAATGAGTCAAAATTATTATGATATTTTGTATGACTATGAATTTCACTTCTTTACGTATGCTAATGGTTCTGCACCCTGAGTAGTATCAGGTGTCAATCCAAATGCTCGATATATGACTAAGCCATACGAGTCTTTTAAGTCTTGATATGTTCCTGAACTTTAGGAGTCAAGTCTTTTGAAAAAGTCCTTGAATTGATTGTGATTGTTTCTATTAATGATCTCTTGGTTAGTCCAAGATGAAAATATGATGTGTTGAAACACTGAAAGTTAATATTTCAGATTCTATGTACGAAATGCTTCTGATCAGCTGTCCAATTCGAATTTGGATTGCAATGAATGGTAACATTTTAATCATGTTATAAAGAAACTGGTACTTGTAGGATATTTGAAATTAATATTTCCGTAGGTCAAACTATCCAAATGAAAATTTTGGATGAACAAAGTGATAATCTTGTGATACGTCATTGCTCGACATGGCATTTCTGTTGCTCCAACTAAGGTTAAAGCAGTATTAACTGGCTGAGACCTACTAATGTTCTTGAGGTTCGATGTCCATGGGTTTAGCGGGATTCTTAAAGTTGTTTTATCAAAAGTTTTGTTATGAAAATAGCTAAACCCAATACTCAACTGACACGGAAAGAGAAAAAAAAATGCATTTGGTCAGATGAGTATAACACAAGTTTTCTTAAATTGAAAACGAGATTAACCACTACACCTTCAGTTATTATTTCTTCCGGCTGGAGGATAATAGTTTGCACATCTGTGTTTTTAAAAGGTTTGGGTTACGTCTTGCCAACTTAAATCTTAAGAAAATCGATACCCCATACATTATTTGGAAATTGGCAGCAATTTTTTGCTGTAAGGATTTGCATTTGTACGGGGAAACGTTTGTTATTTATCTGGACCACAAGATCTTGAAATACTTGTTCTCTCAATGTGATCTCAATATCTGAGACAACACATGTGGATAGATCTCCTAACTGGTTTATCTTCTGTTGTTCAAATCACCAATATACACGTAAATGTTCGTATCTCTGGATCGTTGAACATTAATGGACCAAGATTGGTGAAATCATTTGTCTTGATTTTATTTGTTTTCAAACATCGGCAACATTGTAGAATACAAAACGGATATCCTAGAGTGCAAGGACTACATATTATTCGTAGACTGTCAATCACACTGCATATACTATATAACGTAATGAAGACTGTCGAGAGTATTTTATTTTCTCGATTATGTCAAGTAGAAGTTTGGTTTTATTTTGGAATTCTGAGATTCATTTCAGAATACATTTAAGTTGAGTATATGTTTGACTATATGTTGTGTATATATTATTCGAATCCTTAAGACAGTGCAAGATATTTGTGTTCGAGGAATCAATGAGTAAATAATATTGGTGGAATACAAGAAGTGAATAATAAGATTCGATGGATGCTAAAAGGATGGAAAGCTGCCCAGATTCAGTAAGGTAGTTATAAGAATAAGTGTGGACGCTTCTGAAGATGGCAACAGGGTGATCTAATCATTTTCAAAAATCTCTCATGTTAAAGGTGTGTTGAGCTTTGTAAGGTTTTGAAACAAATCGAGAATATTTCATATTAATTGACATTGTTAGTATTTTATATTGTTTGCAATGTGTTTTGTACTTCAACATTGATGAATTACGAAAGACTTGATAAGTATTCTTCAATATGATGATGTTGAATTTAATTATTTAACGTTCTGCACTGACTAATTAATTTTGTATTCTAAATTGTAAAGATGGTTTCTTATAACCATTCTAGATAAATAAATTATACTCGTCCCTCGAGATTCAATGCACTATTCATTGATTTTGATTCGGCTTAATGCTAAATGAATTGAGTTTATGAAGTTGATGTTTTCCGATTATAGTATTGGCATGTACTGTAATTGGTGAAGATTTATGATCTGCACTTGTGAGATTTCGAGGTTTCGAGGACGAAATCTTTTAAGTGGGGGAGAAATATAAGGCCCTCGTACCGTATTATCGAAAATCATATTTAGCTTCTCAACAATTATGTGATTTATCTTATGTTAATCATATGGTTGAGAATAAACATGAAGAATATTATCTTTGATAACATCTTGATATCATACTTAACATTTTGTAAATGTGTTGTCCTGATATTTGATAATGAGAATGACGTACAATTTGTACATTAATTTGTTAATTAGTTAGAAGTTACTTAATGAGAATATAATATGATTAATGAGAGTGGAATTTGACCATGTACATGTAAATGACAGTTGGGATATTCAGATTAATAACGAAATTTTGTTAAAATATTTTAATAAATATAATATTTGTGTTAAATTGATAGATTTAATATTTGTGATTGAACTAAGGACATGACGTTAGGTGTGGATTGTACATGTGGTGTACATGCACCAGTACACCGGTAACACCGATGCTCATTAGGAATTAATATATATCGGTGTAGGATGTAAAACACACAGTAAAATATGTAAAACACACACAGATCGCGGACACGCACTAAAAGGTGCGAAGACATGCATTTCTCGCGCGACAACCGACCACACTGTACTTATCTGCTCTGTTCGCCGCCTTCCGACCACCTAACGACGAGCCCGACCTAGCACCATATTCACAACTCATAGGATCATCTTTCCATACCAGATAATATAATTTTGGTGTTCGAAAAGGTGTTCAATTTTACCTTGGAACGATGAAACTCGCGCAGACTAGGGTTTGAGCACTTTTGGTTCGATTTCTTCGAATCTACTACAAATTGGACGAAGCCAAGGCACCGAATCTCTTCCTTGCATCTGTACGAAACTTTGTACATCGGTAACCGCCACTATCGCCGCTGGAGCTCACCGGAATCGGCTGACAAGCGTTCTTGATACTGTGCGCGAATTTGGGTAAAATTTGATATCCGATTTTTTCGACTTTGCTTCGATAATTACCAACTAATTTGGACTATAATTGTTGAATAATAATTTGAATTGGTGAAAAATAATTTAGCAAATTAACGTGTGATATAATCGCATCAATTTAATTATCTTAAATGATTAAGCGGTAACTAAATTGATAACGAAATTTTGGTGATCAATTTTTTGAATATGAATTTATATTGGTGTACAGTGAATACATCAACCCTACAAGCTCAAGAAGTACCCTTGTAGATCGAGAAAGAAAGGTATGTTGCGATCGGGTAACATGCGACAGATATCTGTATCATTTTATATATGATTTGTTGTTGAATTATGTGACTTACGTGGCTACGTGATTTTATTTAAATTATGTGGCATTCATAACATTCATCGGTGTATGACAATAAATGTTTTGTTAACACGCACCATGTTTTTTTTTACATATATCGATGCATGACATATATGTTGAGCTACGATTCTTTGATACCCTATTCTTTTGGATTCGATCAATCATAAGGGTTGTACACGGTGTTATGACTGGCATTAAGTGGCCTGAAAGGCATAGGGATTCGTGGCCCTTATGATTGTTATGATTTGTTGATACAGGGATTGGTGGCGTTTGCCGACGTCATCCTATGGACTATCCCTATTTGTTAAGATTGCTGTGGATGGGGCCTTGCTAATGTCGTCTGTATGATATGATATGATGTCAAGAGCTGGGATGCGGTGACCCTTTGACAACGCACCATATAGACATTCCTTTGCTTGACATGCTCGAACGATTTAGCTATGCAGTATTTGGACTTTCATTTATTAGCTCCGAGATACCCAGCGGATGGGTGTATGATATCGACATGACATGACATGCATTGCATTTCATTTCATATATCATTTTATAGATACGTGATGTATATTCTATGATCGTTTCATATTGGGCTTTTGCTCACCCCAAGGGGGCTGTTGTTGTCTTTGTGTATGGACAATGACACGCAGTACAGGTGGCCAGGACCCCAAAGAGTATACATCCTGTGGGAGCCACACTTGAGAGGTTTATTTCCTCCTTATCTCAGTTGTATATGTATCAGGGGTGTGTCCCTGTAGTGTGAGGAGTTTATATCTATTTAGTTTATTTTAGCTCACTATGGATATGTGTTTCTAGTTTGATTTGTGTATGCTGGTTTATGTTGATAGATATGAACTGATGATATATATATATTTTCAGTATATGTTGTTTTGTGTTGGTGGTATGTTCCTCGTGCGATGAGGTCATGCCGAAATTTTTAGGGCCACATATTAATGAATATTAAATAAATCTTCCGTTGTGTACGCTATAATTATCATTGGGTGATCATTAATCACATGATTAGGATTGAACCTCACATCTTTCATGGCAAGCTCCCACTTGCCGGCATCTTTGGTCCGACATTCTTTATCGTAGCATTCAGGCTCACCTGTATCCGTTAGCTATAGATAGTTCATATACCTTCTGTTAGGTACATGATGCCGAGAACTCCTTCTCAATTCATGAACTGGAGCAGGAGACTGTGATGCATCAGACTGAAGCTAGCTGTTTTGATCAATTGATTCCCCCAACTGAGGAATCTCAACTATCTTCGAGGCCAATTTGCAATTATAACATTTCATGACTTGCGTTAGTCGTATGTTTTTATTTCTTTTATTTCTTAGTCTTTTTCTATTCCTATTTTGCTCGGAACTAGCAAAGTTTAAGTTTGGGGGGATTTGATAAGTGCATATTTGCAGTTATATTTTATTCTCTTTTCTTATACTTTTATTTTGATATTCGAGCAGAATTACGCCTTTTGTTGTCGTTTTTGCTATTTTGTAGGAATCCAAGGAATTAAGCATTTTATTACTAAAAGATGATGATAAATGCATAAATGTGGCAAGAATTCAAATTGGGACTCAACAGTGAAATAATCATGCACCGGGACATGTCAATTGGAAATAAAAGATTGAGAAGAGATTGAGATTTATGGGACACAAAGGAGAGCCGAAAAATCAGCACATTGACCAACATAGGAGGATTGTCATTGGCTAAAGAGGGAAAGGAGTTCACGTATGATGGGGCTGAAGATATTTAGGTGAAAAAAGAGAAAAGAAAGTCACGGGAAAAAGGGACACGTACAGATTTTACTTAAAATAAGGAGAGATTTACGAAAATATAGATTGACGTAAAGAAAGAAAGAACAAGACGTACGCAGATGGGGATTCACGTACAAGGGAAAATAGGAGAATTCTAAAATAAAAGAGCAATTAACATCACGAAAAAAGGAAAGAGGGGACGTACAGAGGAGATAAATAAACCAAGGTACGTACAAAGGAAAAAAGGAGGGCCGAGATTCACGTAAAAAGCAAGAGGAATTATTCACGTACAGATTAAGGGAATTAGACGAGAACAGGGGACGCACGAGAGACGCACGAGACGCACGTACAGGAACAGGAAGAAGGAGATTGATTGACGAACAAAGACGTGAGAAGAGGAGGAAACAAACTTCACGTGAGGTAGTGGAAGGGGAGGAGATCAATCGAGGCGGCACGCTCACAACGAAGGGCATAGATCATGGTTCGTAGAAACGGGAACGGAGGTGAGCGTGCTAAAGTTTCAGCTTGTAACTTAGGTTGCTCTGGAAATGCGTTATGTAATCGGATATCGGCGATATATCGGTGGAACGGAGGTGGAACGGCGGAACGGTGCGGCGCGGAACGGAACGGATGTGAATTAAAAAAAATTGAATTTTTGAATTTTTTTTCTATGGAACGGAAGAGAGATTGAGGATGAACGAAACGAAGGAGAGACTGAGATGTAGTAATTATATGTGGGGTCTAAAGTTATAGTTTCTTGTTTGTGTTTTATTTAAAAGTAGTTTATTTGATTTAAAAATTTTAAAAAAAATGTTTATTAATCTGAAATAATATTAATAATTTTGAAATATAAAAGTTATTAGAAATTATTTAAATAAATTGTTATGTGTATTTTAATAATTTAATTATTAAATGATTTTTGAAATAATTTAATTTTTATAAACAAAATGATAAAAAATATTATGAGATATTAAGGATAAATTTATATTTTAAATAAGATTTAATAATTTTACAATTTACTTGAAAATTTAACTAATTAGAAATTAAATGAAAAATTCATTTAGTTTGTTGATTTTATATTTTTATTAATATTATGATTTGAAGGTAAAATAGTTTTGTTATGGTTGTGAAAATTTTAGTATATACTGAGGATAAATTTATGTTTTAATAAAGTGTACATAAGATCTAAAAAAAATTAATTTCTTATTTTCTTAAAAATAATCTTTTTAAATATTATTTAGAATGAAAGAAGATGAAAATAGCCTACCCCAATTTATTGAAAATAAATACTTAGTTATTGTTATTTATAATTAAAGAAGATTAAAAATATTTTTTTTCAAACTATTCAATCTTTTTGAATTTTTTAATATTATTTTTAAAAAATCCGCGCCGTGACCGTTCCGTGAAATGTCATTGGAACTGGAACGATAACCTCCGTTCCAGGCACCGTTCCCGCGATTGCGAACCATGGCATAGATTTTGACGACGGAGAAGACGACGGCGACTACCGGAGACGGAGGGTCATCTTCATATTCGTTTGATTATCTCTTCCTATATGTTTATGATGATTAAATACATGTCTATGTGTTTATTTAATGTATTCATGAACTAATTTATTATTCTAGAGTTAGACGAATCTTGACTTGAAACTATGTCATTGATTGTTGATTGAATATTATTTTGGTTTTTCGTTTGGTTTATTTGTGTTTTCTTGTTCTTAATGCTTTTAATCTACTGGCCATGGATTGAATGATGTTATATTTGTGATCTATCACTCGGGAGAGGGGGTTATGAATAGGAAAGAAGGAATTCATATCGTGGTAGTTATTTTGTTCGAGAGGCCTATAACTCCATAGAAGTCGTTAAAGAAATTACTGCGCATTTACAATTGTTTGATAATTGATCTTAGATAGGGATATCAAGATTGATGTTAGATGATTACTTCTGCTTAACACTCGGGAGATGGAGTAGAAAATAAATAAGAATTCTCGGCTAGTAAACTAGGAAAACACGACATAGTGGATAGTTGAGTGAAGTCGAACCTCTAGAATCCGTTCTCATTGATTTTCTCCACTTAAATTTTCATCTTGTTCATTTATTATTTTATTTTAGTAGATTAATTTAATAATTATGCTATCGATTGTCTAGATAAAGTCGAGACTATTCTAATTACAGTACTTGGTATAACTTAATTTTCAATCCCTGTGGGTTCGACATCCGTACTTTAATTTTCCTATACTAAAACTTGACTACCGTGTGCTTGCGGTACGTTTTGAGCTCCATACCTCTTCTGGTATTTTGTGCTCCAAGTGTACTGATTGTCCTCGGTTAATCAAGTAAGCTGTTGTGTTGACTAATTCTGCCCATAACTGCTTTGGCAGGCCTGATTGTAGCCGCATACTTCTGGCTCGTTTTGTCAATGTCCGGTGCATACGCTCAACTACACCATTGTGTTAAGGAGTACCAGGGACGAGTCTCTCCATTCTAATCACGTCTCATAGCAGAATTTCTTGAATCTGGTGTCTTCATATTCACCACCATTGTTGGTTCTGAGCTTCTTTATCTTCGACTCTGTCTCATTTTCAACCATCGCTTTCCAAAATCTTGAAAGCCTCAAATACTTCTGGCTTAAATTTCAGAAAGTAAAACCCATACTTTTCTGGAGTGATTATCAATGAAAGTCAGGAAGTAGTGTTTCCCACTAATGGATGAGACAATCCTTGGTCCCCAAACATCAGAGTGAACTAGTTCAAGTTTCTCCTTCTTTGGGGTTCTGGTACTTGCCTGAAAGCTAACTCTTTTCTCTTTCCAAAAATACATCATTCACACGTGTCAATATCAATTGACTGAAGACTCGGTAGCATTCATTCCTTTTTCACTCATGTGGCCAAGTCTCTGGTGCCACTGAGTAGGGCTTTCTGTGTCTGCTAAAACTGCAATTGAACAGCGTGCTCCTGCTGTCATGTAAAGAGTACCACTCTTATTGCCTCAAGCAATTTGCACCTTTTGAGATCTTCCATGTATCACCGTGAAAGACTATTGTATAACCTTCACTGACAAACTTGCCAACTGAGATTAAGTTCGTTCTCAGATCGGGATCGGGAATATACCTGACATCCTTCAGTTCCCATACAGACCTGTTCAACTTAATCTTTATGATACCTTTGCCAACAACTCGCAAGATTGTTCATTACGAAGTTAGATTTTACCAAGGTTTCCGGGGACATATTTCTCGAAGAGTTTTGTGATATCCGGAAATAATTACGTTAATCCCGGAGTGATTATAATCCCTAATGGATTTTGATTGTGGTAAATAACTGCGGTGCTGAGATTCCTGGGGATTTTAATCCAGTATTGGGGTTGTTGGATCCAATGGTTGAGATTTATTCTCATTGAGGCGTTGAACCTTGGAATTGTGTTAGTAGTGGGATCTGGAGTCCGAGGAGCTTTGGATTGAGGTTGATAATGAAATTAAATAGTGGGAGATAAGTATTGAACACATATGATTTTTAATGAGTCAGTGTGCGAGTATTTGAGACTCGGGTTTTTGGAGCCTTGATACTATATATACCAAATGGACTCGATGTTCCACCATCCTCCACTCTCTACTTTACGCCTCTCTCCCTCCTCCAACCCTCCCTTTCCCTTCTCTTTTCTCCCTTGCAGGAAAATCGATGGAGGCTCAATCTCGGAGCGAGATTTCTTGAAGATAATTGGGTAATCTTCTTCCCTTGTCTATTATCTAAGTTTTGATAGTAGTTTTATTGTATTTGGTTAATTATAGAGTTGGATTGAGTTTTGGATTTTTGGAGATTTTTGGTTGTTATGTTTTGGGGAGGATTTATGGTCCCATGTTGAGGATATGTGGTGTATCGGGTATTGGAATTGTTATTCTGGGAGCTTTAAAAACGCTATTTTTAGGCTATTACAGAGCTCGCCGATCGATCGGCAAGGGGCACCGATCAATCGCGCGATGGTAACAAAATTGGACAACGATGAACAGTGCGCTCGATCGATCGAGCAAAGCTACCGATCGATCGCAGGCGTTTGGCGATCGATCGAGTAGCTTCATCGATCAATCACGCGTGATGCAAATTGAAAGCAAAATTTGTTGTGGCTCTCGATCGATCGAGAGCCTTGTATTTTGGGTTGTTGTGGAATCGATGCATGCTTTGCCCGGGTCTTTTAAATGATTAATCATCATGATTTGATGATGTATATGGAGGTTGAATACTTGCTCTGGTATGTGATTGTGTGCAAGTAATTAATTGTGAGTTGTTAACTGTGTTTAGCGTATAATTCACCGGATCTCGGGGCAAAGGCCAGGTGGCTCATGTGATTGGATTATCAGGCACTTGTAAAGTACGAGCATGGTAGATATATTATTGTCATGTGCATGAATAATATATTGTTGTTGTAAACATTATGGTATGCATTGAGGATTATGGGATGCCGCTATTGAGCGAGCAATGTGTAATGTTGTCGCTGTTGAGCGAGCATTGGATTGTGATATCGCCGCTGTTGAGCGAGCATTAGATTGTGATACCACCACTGTTGAGTGAGCGATGGGACAGGATGTGGTGAAACTGTGAAATCATTAATTGAGATGTATATGATTTCTGTAAATCATTAGTGTAATGATTTAGCTATATTTGATTATGAAAATGGCATAGTGATGATGAGTTTACTTAATCAAAGTAATGATTTACTGATTTGGGGAGTTTGATGGTTTTGGCTATTGTGAGAACAGGAACAGCATGGGGGATCTCATATGATAACAATACTATACAGGGAGTATCTTTTAAATTTACAGCTTTATATTCTGTAAATTATGAATTATGATATTGTGGTTATTGAGATGGTGTGATTGGTATGCTCACCCCATGTGGTGTCTTTTTCTGTTGGAACAGGTAGAATAGGTACAACATTGACTCTAGAGTTGAGTTCGAGCTGTTATTGGAAATGCTTCCAGGGCTGAGGTATCAATGCTGGTATTGAGTATTATGTTTATACAATAGATACACATTACTTATTCAATGCTCGCATGTGAGCATTCTTATGTGTATATGGATTGTATAAGGGCTTGAGACTTCTCTTTTCATTTATAAATTGCATGCAATTAATTAAGGAGAATTGCATAATGAATTGAGAACATGTTAGTGTGTTATGAGGTGTATACTTATGCTAGTTGAGCAGCATTGATAATTGTACATTAAGAGGAATAATGCCAAAAATTTTATAGATGACATGTTAAGGTTATTGATATATGTACAAGAGTTCTGTAAATGATAAAAGCATGCACCATTATTTGTTGATAACGCACTAATAGCGGGTTAAGGTATGGAGGGCCTTACAAGTTCTCTTTGCGAAGTAGCATGGAATGATGCTCCGGAGTCTAACACCCAAGACTCTTCTTTGCACTCTAAAGAGCATATTAATGCATCGTCTCTAGAAGCAATGTTTGCTTCTGCCTTCTCCTCCTGATTCTTTGGTGCATTTTTGCACTGATTTTTATAATGTCCGGGCTGCCCGCATTTCCAGCACGTGGTACTCTTTAAGTTCTGAGAATTTGGGGGATTCCTAGATTTGGACCTCCTGTCCTTTTGTTTTCCACGTCCACTTCCTCTGTTTGATTTTCCACCTCTTGACTGTGTATGTAATACTGAAGTGGTTGATGATTCATTTGAATCTTTCCGTCTGCTCTCTTCACTGAGCACCAGATCACGAACATCGTCAAATTTCAACTTAGTAATTCCCGATGAGCTACTCACAGCTGTGATAGTAGCATTTCAGCTCTCCGGTAGGGAAGCCAAAAGTATTAATGCTCGTACATCATCAAAGTCAATTTTAACTGAACTCAACTGGGTTGTCACTGTGTTGAGTTCATTGAGGTGTTGAGCTACCGATCCGCCTTTAACCATCCTTAAATTGAACAACTGCCTCATCAAATAAACTTTGTTTGAAGCCGATGGCTTCTCGTACATGCTTGAAAGAGCAGCCATAAGACCTGCCGTGTTCTTTTCTTTTGCTATGTTGAAAGCAACGTTGCGTGACAACGTCAATCGGATAACTCCAAGGGCTTTTCTATCTAGAAAAGTCCATTCTTCATCTTTCATGCCTTCTGGCTGTACACCCGAGAGAGGTTAATAAAGGCCATATAGTCTTCTATTTGCATTTTCTAAAAGCTAAAATCTGAACCATTGAATTTTTCAATATTCATTTTTCCTTCATCTGTCGCCATTACTCACACGCGAACCTGACTCCTATCGGATTGCTATTTTGATAATTTTCAAAAATCACAGTGTTATTGAGAACACTGCTGTGGACCAATTTGGTATCGCTGACCAAATTCTACTATTCACGCTATTCATAAAATTCACTATTCAAGTGAATAGTAACTTGCCAAAAAAATTGACAAAATTAACAATCTGACTCTGATACCAGTTGTTGGGAAAATAACACTGTATTTTCTCTTGTCAGATATGTGGGTGCAAAAAATAAATGTGGAAAAAACACACAAGGTTTCCGTGGTTCGGCAAAAATAAGCCTACGTCCACGGGGCAGCTGCAGATCTTTTATTTATGAAAAATATACAAGTGTTTACAAACACTGACAACACTCAATCACTATTCACAAAATTCACTATTCAAGTGAATAGTAACTCGCCAAAAAAAAGTTGACAAATATAACAATCTGGCTCTGATACCAGCTGTTGGGAAAATAACACTTTATTTTCTCTTGTCAGATATGTGGGAGCAAAAAATAAATGTGGAATAAAAAACACATAAGGTTTACGTGATTCTACAAAAATAAGCCTACGTCCACGGGGCTGCTGCAGATCTTTTATTTAAGAAAAATATACAAGTGTTTACAAACACTGACAACACACAATCTGAAAATTACTCAGCAAATTATACATCAATTTTCTCTCACTAGTATTTTTACTATGATTGCACTATGTTGATTTTTCTCTCTACAATTTTTGGTGTATATATACCGAATGAAATACATATCTATTTATATAGATTTTCTACGAAAAATTAGCCAAATTTTTCTTCACGCTGATTTGCAAAGTCTTTACTCATTAAATGAATTTGCCAAAATTTCTTCATAGTGGTTTGCAAAGTCTTCTCCTCAGATTTTATTTGCCAAAAAAATATTGCCGGCCAATTTTTTTCAAACTTTGCTTTTTGATTTTTTCTTCGGTGGGCTACCTTATCTTTTTGACTAACAAGGAGCATATCGCCTCAAGTAGCATTTGAAGATCCAAGCATACTTACTAATATATTAAATTTTTATCTTTTTTTTGTCCTTTTGGATTTATTAGAGATTGTTTATACATTTCTTTTTATAGAAAATAAGCCCAAGATTGATTTTAAATAAAAGGTAATATTATCTATTGGGAATTCACTCCTTAATGTAGACAACGATATGTCACTCGATTCCTGGGAACAATTTTTAATTTTTTTTTTTTTTGAGTTAGATGTTAAACGTGATTCCATGATTCAACATTTTTAGTTAAATAGTGAACATATATTTTGTTTAACAAGACTTGTTACGGATTTTTTTCAAGTCTACATCCGTCGTATCAATATTATCTATTGTCAAAAGAGGGAAGACGAAAATAGTTGAAGAGTTTGTAGCAAATGAGTCAGATTAATTGATTGTCAAGAAAACCATACTAGAAATTCTTTTGTGCACCGGGTTTCACATACATACAAATATATACATATATAGATACATTTGTATGTGTGGTGGTGAATATGTCAGACCTGATGCGTATAAGCATTTTCCCTTAATATATGTCTGAGTTCAATTGTAAGGACCCCAAGCCCTTAAAACCTTGATTAGTGTATTAACCACTATGTGTGGTACATGCTTTCTATAAAATGTAAATCGGGAAGCTCTGATGATACTTAATCATTGCCTGTCAATAAAAGACTCATATGTTTGCCCTTTACCAACCCCTTGGTGCCACTTTTCACATTGTAAACTTTTACAAAAATTTGGGCAGAGTCTCCCCATAAATAGAGCTATCCCAAAACAGAGTACAACACATAACAAAATTCCCGGCCAGGGAACACATAATACTCAACAGAAAGCAGTAATACAAGTAGATTCCCAGCCAGGGAAGACACCACACATATGTCAACAAAAGTGGGTTCCAACACCCACATAATACACCAATGACTCTCATATCATTCTAGCAATTCAACCTAATTGCATGCAACCTTAAATGAAAGAGAGAAAGGCTCATGCCTTTATATACAATCCATATACAAGTATAATCGTGCTCACATGCGAGCATCATGAATATGAATATGTATAAATCCTCAGGTGTATATATAGGTACTCTATACGATACCGTGCTCCATCAAGCCCTGGTACCACGATCCTGGGAGTACCTCAAATCAACAGCTCGAGCTCAGCTCCATAGCCATCGATGTACCTGTCCACCTGTCCCAACAGAGACAGCCCCCAACGGGGTGAGCATACCAATACACAAAATCCCATAATCATAATAATGAAATTCATAATTTACAACAAAGGTAAATGCTAATGAATTTAAATGATACTCCCTGGATGGCAACATCCTCATCCGGGATTCCGTGTACTGTCCCTGTTCTCACAACATCAAACTCATCAAATCTCATAAATCAGTAAATCAACACATTGATTTACACATCGCATGCCTGATCCTCGAATATCAACATATAGTGATTACAAATTCATTAAACATGCAATTACAGATATCACAATATCTAATACTGATTTCACAACCTTGCTATCAATCACAGATAGCTCAAATGCCTTAGCATTTATTTTACCATTCCTTCATTATACTTAGACATCTCAAGTGTCTTATAATGAATACATGAGTCTACAAACCTAGACATCTCAAATGTCTCATAATGAATACATGATTCTACGAACCTAGACATCTCAAATGTCTTACGAAGAATGCATGATTCTACAAACCTAGACATCTCAAATGTCTCATAATATAGTCATATAAACCCAGTACCCCATATATCATACAAGAGTCATCCTACTCTAGTGTCACGCACGCTACAAGCGGCGATATCAAGATTTGGGTCATTCCTTGGCTATATCAACATATATGTATAACCATACGCAAAACATTCAATGCAATCAAAAATACCTTATGCATTTCACATATATATAGTAATGCTCGTACGTCGCACGTACCTTAAATCTCCGAAGTCCGAGCCAAGCCTTGCTCGAGTTCCATGCCCCGAGGAATGATGTGCTAACACGATAAATAATTCACAATTATTTACGAACATGTAACCTATGCTCAAGCACACCCATATCCCTCACAACATTGTCAATACACGACAATTATCCTCTTAAAAGACCCGGGGCAGGGTACATGCAGGGAAGGAAATAAATGAGACAATCGAAATTTGTTCAAGAATGCCCTACAAAAATCGAACCTTAATCTCACAATTTCGAACCCAATAATTCCATAATTCATCTAAAATGTGAATTAATCAATCCATAGCATGAATAATCATCCTACATGCCAAACCCCCAAATTTGAAATCCAAATCCCTAAAATTCGAAACCCAAGCCCCTAAAATTCGAAATCCAAGAAGCATCATAATGCATCTACAACATGAATTTATCAATCTATAACAAGAATCACCACAACCCTTCCAAAACCCCCAAATTCGAACCCACTTCATGCATACAACCAAAATTTCGAACCAATCCCACCAACAACAATAATCCGAACAAATCGAACACAAAAATGGCAGGGAAATGCACGAAAATAACGAAAAAGGGGTTAGGATGATTACCCAAACGAAAATCGGAAGAAATCGGACCAAAATCGAAGAACCCTAGAAATTGGGGATCGGCGCACATCCGCAAAATCCGACTTCCACACGCGATGAAACTTCGAATTGATGGAGGGGAAAGAAGCGCCTCGCCGAGACGACGCCGTGGGTAGGTCGGACGCGCCCATCGGCGGCCGGACGGCGGCGGGCGCACCGCTTGAAGCCGCGGGGGCAGGGGCTGACGGGAGTGGCGCGCGGGGGGGGAGAGAAGAATAAAGGGGCTGAAATGAATTTTTTTGTAAAATTTTGGGTTTAAATGGTATTTATAGCAAAAATACCCCGAAAAATTAATAGCCCCACAAATACATCATGATTCCTTAAAAATCATCTGTTTTCAAAAACTCTCTCTCTAACTCCAAAATCCCCTACCGGTGCTCACCCAGCACCCGAGATCCCGAGACACATTAAAAACCCAACTCTTAGGTTTTACACCGTAATGTGAATACAATCTCAACCTCTGGATCCAACGATCCCAACTGCCCAAATAAACGAGCCCAGAAGGCCCAACACCTCGATTAAATCCCAAATCGCCACGTAAAACCACTTTAGGGATTATTAACACTACGGGATTAACACCTATAATCCCTGGTCATCACAATATCCCCCACTAAAAGAATTTCGTCCTCGAAATTAGCACTGGTGTATCACGTAACACCCAGGCTACACAACAACATGAAGCCATAACCTCGATTCCTGACCATATCAGAATCGTATTAATAAACGCGAGGATACTTACCTCTCATCTAACTCTGAAACAGAGCGACATACCAAAACCAACATAACACCCAAGAGGTAAAACGTACCTCGATGCGGGTCATCCCAGAAGTCAGTCCCTCATGACTGCGAAACAACTGATACTTACGACTGTAGATCGGACAGTCATCCTTCGTTCTAATACAACAGTACGAACACATCCTGAATGACACCTCAACCGTAAGAACGTTGACCTCGTGTCAAACTCTGGAGTGGAATAGACTTCCAAATCCATCATAACGTCAAAGAGCGTCAGCACAACTCAACGCTAACAGTCCAAAAGCAGTTAGTCAACTGAAACTGCAAGGATTCGAATCGCTCTTGATTCTATCGTAGATATCATCCAATGACATCTTTACCAAGACTCACGATGTCTAACATACATCGTTACGAGGGAAATACTAGTACAACCACGGTGTACACATATCAAACCTGGTTTCCACTTCAAACTTCCTCCATCGAAGGAGTAGTCGCCTCATTGCAACTTAATTTGGGCAACTCACGGCCACAAATTCAAACAAAAGACATCTCACAAGATGTCCACCTCCGGATGTTCCAAGAATCACGTCCTGATCATAAATAACAACCGAGACTCCGCAGAGTTTAAAATTCTTAAGGGGCATGCAATAAACCCATTGCATCCTCAACGCTTGTGTCGTCAGCGACACTCAACCAATCCGAAATCCTGCCATCCCTTGAAAATCCTCGGATTTAACAATCCAAACTTGGGAAGGCTGTCGCATAACTCGAAGGAAAACACCAACAAGGGAAATACCTTAACCCTCACAAGAAAATCCCTCTTCAAGGGAGTCAACTAGCTTCACGATTATCCCTCAATCATCGTGCCATGGAGATTCCCAATCTCAAGGTGTTCCATATCTCTCATCAGAGATTTAACCATCCAAAAATAGCATAACTCTATGCTTAACAGAGAGGAAATCAATAACTGGCATCCGTATACTCACCGGTATACCTGCCTAAGCACTGATGTCGCATGCATACTCAATGCACTCGGCTCGGGTATCTACCACATATCCCTAAGCCCCAAACACAACCGTCAATTCTGAGTCATTCCTTACTCAGTGGAGGATGAAAATCGACGATTAACAATACACGGTGTGATTCCCAAAATCAACACCACTTGTACCAACTTACCGAATCTTTCAAAGATTCCCAAATAGGTATAATACTACCTTCTTCCTCGCAAGGGAAGTGCCATCGAACTCGAGATCCACAAGTCTCGAACCATCGTTCGGAAAAACTGGATACAATAACACCCATTGTATCCCAATACACGGGTTCCTTTAGATTGAGTCAATAACAACCTGATGACTCTCTTGTTGGTACTCCAACATCCTGAGCTGTCCCAGACAAGTCTCCAAGATTAAACATAAACGTATACACGTTTCAGTGAGGCATGAACAACCTTAACCTCAATGACATGGTGACTACTAGAGTCCACCACAATCCTCATCGTATCACCTTACGATTTGCCAAACTTGGTTCCAACGAGCAGTGTAACGGCTCTAGCAAGCCCATCATGGTGCTACACACACGCGGCAGACAACCTAGTCTCTGCCTCTTTAGGTTTACCTCAAACCTACCAATAAGACGGACGTTTCCACATGGTATAACATACTATGGGAGGAAAACTCAATAGAGTAATGGGTCTTTATCCAACATTCCTCAATGCCGATACACCCTGGACACTCCAATGTCCCTATGTACTTAACATAACCTGATCCTACTCCCTTAGGACCCATCCTACACCCTCAAGGGTGGTGTGACTATGTCCACCACATGTCACATCGACAGAAAGCGAGTACTTTCCTCCATGATTACTCCTGTCGTCAAAACACATGGCCAAAAGCCATTCCAACGAGCATACCTCAAGGGTATCACCACTCGTAATATGATCGCCTCAATCGTAAGCTGCGGTACAATCCCATGTACAGCGCATCCAACCATTCCTCGAGCAACCCGCTCGGTATAAGGGTCACGTCCATCGGTGTCGCACACACCACCTTGTGCTCGGTACTGGCACCCAAGGCATACCACTGAATACGTATACTCAACGCATCGATCATCGTAACGATGATGCATGTCTAATAAGACATCTCCTACACTATCGTCATCGTCATCCCGTGACGACACATGCCAACTCATGGCATCTAAAACATTGCCCACTAGTGACGATACATGTACATCAGCGTATGTCATCCACTAACATGCTAGTAAAATAGGCATAATAAACATGTATATCAATGCATGCCAGCTACAATAAAGCTAATAAAATAGCAATATCTCATACCTCATCGCTAGTGATATAGCGTCATACCTGTCTCCGTCGCTCAATAATAGTGCGTAATCAGCACCCATCGCTCGAAGGCGGCAAAATCCTGTGCTGAGTACATAGCGGCAAAATCCCTCGCTATAGAATCGACGGCATGACACCTCGTCATATAATAAGTGGCATGAAACCTCGCTATACACCTGAGTATGAATCATCGTCCACATAGTAGCGGAAAGAGGCATCGCTATCAATACACCTGGCGGAATGAACCATCGCCAATAGATATAGCGGAATGAACCATCGCTATAAATACTCCTGGCGGAATGAACCATCGCCAATCAATATAGCGGAATGAACCATCGCTATCAATACACCTGGCGGAATGAACCATCGCCAATAGATATAGCGGAATGAACCGTCGCTATAAATACACCTGGCGGAATGAACCATCGCCAATAGATATAGCGGAATGAACCATCGCTATCAATACACCTGGCGGAATGAACCATCGCCAATCGATATAGCGGAATGAACCATCGCTATAAACCGTGTCCTCATAGAGAAATGAATATAAATCGACACAGCGGGACACATCACCGCTATCATCCGTGTCATCACATAGGAATGAATCATCATCCTAACAAGCGGCATCTCATCCTCGCTTCTTCATACAAGCGGTATCTCATCCTCGCTTCGTATGGCATACCCCGCCTCCATGTGCAAGCGAGCATCCCTGCCCGCTCCACATTTTTAGCGGTACAAGCATAAGCTTCTTCATACAAGCGGTATATCATCCTCGCTTCGTATGGAATACCCCGCCTCCATGTGCAAGCGAGCATCCCCGCCCGCTCCACATTTTTAGCGGTCAAGCATAAGTATAAAAATTCTCACTGTCATAAGCAGGACTCCTGGAATGCATAATCATCATTCCTTTTCGTATTCCTTATTTCCTGTAACCTGCAACCATCAGGATTAACAACAATAGCCATATACGCTATGCATCAACATTCAATACATAATAAAAACGCATTATATGAATGTATGGATATGCAATGTCATGACATTCTTTTTCCTTAAATCCTTATTTCATCCTGAGCCCTTATCATTAGTACATTTTAATGCTTCTTGCTACTCCAGGAAAGCGGAATTCTTCCTCGCTTCCACTGGACTTTAGCGTTGCTACTCCATGTAAGCGGAACTCTTCATCGCTTCCAATGGACTTTAGCGTTGCTACTCCATATAAGCGGGACTCTTCATCGCTTCATATGGACTTTAGCATAAGCCATTAAAATCCTTACTAAGATAACTTTGACTCAAGACATGCATATGCAAAAACAATGCACAATAACATATATCATAACCTCAATGCACCACTTTGCATTCATCATGTGTCAACAAGACAACGTAAAATACATGTTACCTCGGAAATATCCCTTTATCTGATTTTCTTAAAACCAGCTTCCTTGGCACATAACACACGGAGTGCCAGACATCCCCATAAATGTCATCCTATCGTGTTCCACACGATTCCTGCAACCACAATGGTTAGCAATACCACTTTTCATATCATAAGAGCACATAAACAATGTGTTATGTCATACAACATTAATGCCATCATGCATAAATATGTGCTATCAATAACTTCCTAGGCCCTTAACAGCCCCAATGAGCAACCACTGCTCTGATACCACTAATGTAAGGACCCCAAGCCCTTAAAACCTTGATTAGTGTATTAACCACTATGTGTGGTACATGCTTTCTATAAAATGTAAATCGGGAAGCTCTGATGATACTTAATCATTGCCTGTCAATAAAAGACTCATATGTTTGCCCTTTACCAACCCCTTGGTGCCACTTTTCACATTGTAAACTTTTACAAAAATTTGGGCAGAGTCTCCCCATAAATAGAGCTATCCCAAAACAGAGTACAACACATAACAAAATTCCCGGCCAGGGAACACATAATACTCAACAGAAAGCAGTAATACAAGTAGATTCCCAGCCAGGGAAGACACCACACATATGTCAACAAAAGTGGGTTCCAACACCCACATAATACACCAATGACTCTCATATCATTCTAGCAATTCAACCTAATTGCATGCAACCTTAAATGAAAGAGAGAAAGGCTCATGCCTTTATATACAATCCATATACAAGTATAATCGTGCTCACATGCGAGCATCATGAATATGAATATGTATAAATCCTCAGGTGTATATATAGGTACTCTATACGATACCGTGCTCCATCAAGCCCTGGTACCACGATCCTGGGAGTACCTCAAATCAACAGCTCGAGCTCAGCTCCATAGCCATCGATGTACCTGTCCACCTGTCCCAACAGAGACAGCCCCCAACGGGGTGAGCATACCAATACACAAAATCCCATAATCATAATAATGAAATTCATAATTTACAACAAAGGTAAATGCTAATGAATTTAAATGATACTCCCTGGATGGCAACATCCTCATCCGGGATTCCGTGTACTGTCCCTGTTCTCACAACATCAAACTCATCAAATCTCATAAATCAGTAAATCAACACATTGATTTACACATCGCATGCCTGATCCTCGAATATCAACATATAGTGATTACAAATTCATTAAACATGCAATTACAGATATCACAATATCTAATACTGATTTCACAACCTTGCTATCAATCACAGATAGCTCAAATGCCTTAGCATTTATTTTACCATTCCTTCATTATACTTAGACATCTCAAGTGTCTTATAATGAATACATGAGTCTACAAACCTAGACATCTCAAATGTCTCATAATGAATACATGATTCTACGAACCTAGACATCTCAAATGTCTTACGAAGAATGCATGATTCTACAAACCTAGACATCTCAAATGTCTCATAATATAGTCATATAAACCCAGTACCCCATATATCATACAAGAGTCATCCTACTCTAGTGTCACGCACGCTACAAGCGGCGATATCAAGATTTGGGTCATTCCTTGGCTATATCAACATATATGTATAACCATACGCAAAACATTCAATGCAATCAAAAATACCTTATGCATTTCACATATATATAGTAATGCTCGTACGTCGCACGTACCTTAAATCTCCGAAGTCCGAGCCAAGCCTTGCTCGAGTTCCATGCCCCGAGGAATGATGTGCTAACACGATAAATAATTCACAATTATTTACGAACATGTAACCTATGCTCAAGCACACCCATATCCCTCACAACATTGTCAATACACGACAATTATCCTCTTAAAAGACCCGGGGCAGGGTACATGCAGGGAAGGAAATAAATGAGACAATCGAAATTTGTTCAAGAATGCCCTACAAAAATCGAACCTTAATCTCACAATTTCGAACCCAATAATTCCATAATTCATCTAAAATGTGAATTAATCAATCCATAGCATGAATAATCATCCTACATGCCAAACCCCCAAATTTGAAATCCAAATCCCTAAAATTCGAAACCCAAGCCCCTAAAATTCGAAATCCAAGAAGCATCATAATGCATCTACAACATGAATTTATCAATCTATAACAAGAATCACCACAACCCTTCCAAAACCCCCAAATTCGAACCCACTTCATGCATACAACCAAAATTTCGAACCAATCCCACCAACAACAATAATCCGAACAAATCGAACACAAAAATGGCAGGGAAATGCACGAAAATAACGAAAAAGGGGTTAGGATGATTACCCAAACGAAAATCGGAAGAAATCGGACCAAAATCGAAGAACCCTAGAAATTGGGGATCGGCGCACATCCGCAAAATCCGACTTCCACACGCGATGAAACTTCGAATTGATGGAGGGGAAAGAAGCGCCTCGCCGAGACGACGCCGTGGGTAGGTCGGGACGCGCCCATCGGCGGCCGGACGGCGGCGGGCGCACCGCTTGAAGCCGCGGGGGGCAGGGGCTGACGGGAGTGGCGCGCGGGGGGGGGAGAGAAGAATAAAGGGGCTGAAATGAATTTTTTTGTAAAATTTTGGGTTTAAATGGTATTTATAGCAAAAATACCCCGAAAAATTAATAGCCCCACAAATACATCATGATTCCTTAAAAATCATCTGTTTTCAAAAACTCTCTCTCTAACTCCAAAATCCCCTACCGGTGCTCACCCAGCACCCGAGATCCCGAGACACATTAAAAACCCAACTCTTAGGTTTTACACCGTAATGTGAATACAATCTCAACCTCTGGATCCAACGATCCCAACTGCCCAAATAAACGAGCCCAGAAGGCCCAACACCTCGATTAAATCCCAAATCGCCACGTAAAACCACTTTAGGGATTATTAACACTACGGGATTAACACCTATAATCCCTGGTCATCACATCAATCATTAACTTTTGTGGTTACCAACATAAGATCCTAACTGGTAAAAAAAATTTAGCACAAAAACTGCAGGCGTCATTGCACAGATTTCGAAAGATGGAATGCATTATAATTTATATGACAAGGACTATGCTGATGATGAACTCACTCTTTCAGGTTGTTAATTTTAAATCTTTTTCCCAATTAACAATAACATGCTCAGCACATACTTTTGGGAAAAATTCTTATTTTACATTTTGTTTGTATCTATACAGAGCTTGGTAAATCAAACAAGAATCATCTTTTTGTCGAAAAGAACGACACCCTTCAAATAAAAAAAAGGCTATCGGTATCACCACGTTGCTAATGAATATCACCTCACTTGAGGTAAATCATATAGAAAGATTCCTTTCTTACTATAATTCAACTTACTTACCACGCCTACCACGGGAATAATAAATATACATCTTCTCATGTGTATAAGACACTTACATATGTTTTTATTTACAGACTGTATAGAAACTGACATACCTGCAGCCGTAAAGTCGGAGCAAATTGATTCGCACGGCATCGCACAGAAAGGGGAAATTTTGTTGTTGTCCTTAAGGGCGCTGCCCTCAGGAGCAACATCCACCATCCAAGTGAAATCTTTTTTTTTTTCCTTTTAAAAAAAGATTCCAAATTAATATTGAAGATACCCCTAAGGGCACTACCCTTATAAGCATCATCAAACAAACCGCAGAAATGTGCCATTGTCTAAATCATTTTTTAATTTTCTCACAAATTTCTTTATTTATTTCTCTCATCAAAAAGCTTTTCTAGACGAAATACCACCGCCTATATTACCAAAACCATGGCATTATTCAGTTACCAAGGCATAAAAACAAACAAACAAAAGGTCTTTGAGCCACGTGATGTGCTTGATGATGACAGATCTGGAACCAAACTCAGCCTTGATCTTAAGCTTCATTAAGACCAGAGTTCTTTGAAATGTAATTTACTCCCATCTCATACTATGTTTATGGCCTTTGCAAGTTTCTTGTGTTCTCTTTTACGTGAGCATAAACACTTTCTGGAGTTCTATGTTGAGTTGCTGCTGAACAGGCAACAAGAAAGAAGAGAGATATAAAAAGAGACGGATAATTAAAGCCAAGAAATATGACTAGATCTACAACATCATCCATGTTATGAGAAGGAACGCAGATTTGAGTAGCTGAATAAACCATATTTTTTAACAAACTTTTGTGTATAAATTGTGTGCAACAAATCATTGGAAAGCACTTTGGTTTAGTACGAAACTGTTTACTCTTATGTTTGTAATTATGTTTTTTTATAAATCTATATTATATTTCCATTCTCTTTCATACGCTCTTTTTGTCTTTGCTTCAAAATGTTATATATATATATATATATATATATATATATATATATATATATATATATATACCCCAAGTTCTAAAAAATGCACCCTTCAAGTTGACTTATGTTCATTTTGTTCACAGGCCAAAGAACTCAAAACTTTGTGACGATTCCCTACGTTAGTTATATTTTGCCCAACCTATCATTGTATACAGCATTTGTCGACTAGCTTTAGATGATAAATTTTAATTCTAAAAAAAATGAAACTGGAAAAAAACTTATGCACCTCTTACTGCTATGATATTTTATTATTAAAATTAAATTTTATATTACGAAATTTAGTTTATATGATCATATCGCAATTTAGAATTTGAAGAAGTCAACTCCTATTGATCTTGAACAAGAATTTTGGATAAAGCATTTTAGTGAAATAGTGAACGAGTGAATATGGGCATCAACATCTTGTGGGCTTTAAGTGGGGAAGGAGTCACTATTCCAATGAAAGTGTTGCAGTTATGGGCCTCAACATATTGTGGGCTTTTGCTAGGGTAATATATTGATTTCAAGATTTTATTAGGACCAGGCCCGACATCAATTTAGTTTCTTCCGGCCCACCATACATTGATTTATGGGTATGAGACTCTTTTATATCTTCGAAAGTTTGTTCATAACCTTCGGGGAGTATTGGCAATCATGTGTCTCGGGTTCCGGGAATGTTAAACTGTGTTTTTACATACATATTTCTCATTGTAAGGTAATGCTTACAATGACTTCCAGATTTACGTTCATTAGCTTAGATATTTTTTCCGCCGCTCACATTCATCCAGCTTAATTCTATCGCAAAACTTATGTATGAATATATATTATCATAGGCATACATAAGTTTTGCGATAGAATTAAGCTGGATGAATGTGAGCGGCGGAAAAAATATCTAAGCTATTATCATAGGGTTACATGATTGTCACAGCATGTGATGCAAGAAGTAAGACTTTGAGTAATGAATTATGTGTGAGAAAACATATCTGTTAGTTAAATCTATTTTTGGAATATTTGCGTAACAGTTGGTACAACTAGGAGTTTTGTGTTCATTTTTTCGTGTAATTTGCGGACTTTTATAACCCTTTGTTCTGCTATGATTTGTATGTTTTTGTTCATATGGTATATATTCTATGTTGATTTCCAGAAAACTTTTCCAGTACAATATATTTATAAAATTCACATTATAATAGACATGTATTCCTAGATTCCTGCTAATCATGGATGATACTGGATTTTTGGAGATCAGTATATTTTTGAAAGACGGTGGATCAATTCTTGAGATGACAGAAAAAATTGACTTTGATTCCTCGGTGATTTCATCAGATAGCGAAGGTACTTCGTATACTTTGGACAACTCGATCAAAACCTGTGAAAAGGGTTAGCCATTCACTTCACTCCATCTTCTGCACACACTATTTTACCATTGTATAATTAAGCTGAGATATGCTAAAATATGCTTCAATATCGTATATAGATAATGTGTGTTTGAAGAGCCATATAATGAAAAATGAGAAGCCTAAAATGTCCAAAAAATAGTGTACTGGGTAAACGAGGTAAATTATTATGCTAATAGATAATAATTACGGTATTGAGAACTTATCCTTACATGTCACAATGATGAGAGTAATATACTCGAAAGATTGCAGAGCCATTTCCCAATCCACCTCAATCCCCAATGTTTTACATAGATGATATGTTTTTGAAGAGATACCTGATAAAGAAAGGGAAGTCTAAACAAAGTGAACCATTATGTTGACAAATGATAATTACAATATCTTGATTACTTATCTTTACATGTCACAATATTGAAAATAATATGCAATTCTAATATTAGTAGCATACAGACGCTCTAAAGATTGCATAACCATTTGCCAAAGCCAGCTCCATCCTCGTTGTTTTACATACAAAGATTCTGCCAATGATTATTTCACTTTCAGGTCATTTCTCTTCAGTAGTTCGTTCACAGGTCACACTCTATTTAACAATATAATATTGCTAAAATATGCTTCAATAACATACATAGATGACATGTCTTTGAAGAGACGTCTGATCAAAAAAGGGAAGGTTAGAATGTCCGAAAACAAAATACTGGATAAAAGAGGTTATTTATCCAATTTATACATAATAATTTCGATATTCTGATCACTTATCCGTACTTGTCACAATTCTAAAGGTAATATACAAATAAAATTTCCTTTGCATACAGACGTTATAAAGATTGCTGAACCATTTGCCAAAGCCACCTCCATCCCCATTGCTATACATGACAGACTTTCTGACGTGACGACATGCGGCTTTCAGGTAATTTCTCTTTATCACTTATAATTATAATTATAATAACAATATAATAAGTTAGCAAGCTCTTCTACAGTACATTGTCTCTTGTAGCAATAAAGTAACTTTCCATTGGCTTTTATTTTGTCGTTTTTGTCTTTTTTCTGGGTTTTTTCATTAATTTCCCAGTAAGGGCTTATTTAGTTTTCTTGGGCTCCTGATTTATTTTGTTGAGCAAGCCTTTAACCAATGGTTAGGGTTATTGTGAGGCTTCTGGTCAACAAGCTTGGACCGATGGTTCATTTCATTGTCTTCCGATTATTCTGAACGTGCCTCCGCCTCCTTTTCACCTTTCATCATCCTTTAATTTCTTTTTGTCTTCTATTCCAAGTTGATCAATCATGCTTCTTGCTCGTCCTTCCAGCCGACGACATGGCCACGCCGTACTTTGGCATTAAATGCATCGACTATTGTTCTGTCATTCTGGACTGATGAGGCGACGACATTGTGTTGTTCTGCAGCCTTTCGTCTTTTTGGTTTGTTTTTTTACCTCTGTTCTCTTGCCATTTCACTGTAGGTAATCCATCAGTGGGCGAAAGTCATCATTCTGGTTTCGTGGTTTACAATATCTTTCTTCAATATAAGTTGTATGTTGGTCATCTGATTTTTTTGGTCTTAGGGCCTACTGGTCATTACTGGGGTGTTGCTTTTTGGTTGGTTTTCTTGTAAAATTTCTTTCTCCATGTTTCAGTTATTGTTGGGCTCGGTTGGTATGCGAATTGATTTAGATGGTGTTGATTGTTTTTGGTTTGTGTGTGCATTAATTTGGAGGGTTTTGGAGGCTTTGGTTGTTTGGCAAAGTTGATATTTTCCAGCCTCGCTATGTTGTTAGGGATGCTCTCGTCTATTATGTTCTTTCAAATTAAAAAAAAATTTAATTTGTTATTACAGAGGTTCCTATGATAGGATATTAGCTCTGTCAAGATTTTTTCTGGACATCATATCTGCAATTTTATTAGTTTGTATGAAGGCATCAACCATACAATTTAAAAATGGTTCTCAACAAGCAGTTAAAGTGGCCTCTGATTTAGATCAATATTTTCAACTTTTACTCAGTGGCCTTTTTTCTTCTATCATGAAAATCTGGGGATGTTGGTTTCCTGCTTTTAATAAATTATATTCCTTGATTTTGTACCCCATTTCAGTGTGCTTTAGTTGAGTGCATATTCCCACTGTTTTATTTGAGTTACTGGAAACATACGTTAATATCTTGTATATAGCTGTTTATAGCAGTTAAAATATTAGAGTCTATTGTCTCATTGTCTCATTCTTCGGCAATGACTAGCCTCAGCAACTGACATTTCAAAAGGTGGTTGTTGTTGGAAAATATATTTAATGGGGAAAATGCTTCAGCGTCATTTTGGAATTTAGCATTGATATGTGGTCTGAATTGAATTGTTATGACTTCCCCTATGTGCAAAGGGTAAGTTATTACGCTATGATCTGCATTTGTTTGGGTGTTTTTTTTAAAGCTTCGGTTGTTTGGAGGCACATATGAGGTTTTTCGGCATTATTCTTTATGGCTTCCTTTTTTCCGGTCTTACTATATTGTTTGCAGATGCTTTTTATGGCTCACTATGTTGTTTACCCAGACTTGGTATTAAAAGCTTATGACAAACTTGGTATTTTGGTGTGGGCCGTTTATGCATTACAGTGCTGCCTTTGTTTAACTTAGGCTGTGTTGTGGAACATTTTTTTAGAAAAAATTGGGTGTGATCATGTTTATTTTCAAGCTTTTGGCACAATGTGATTTAAAAATCTCAAGCTTTGTTTCTTCAAAGCCCTTTTGTTGTGGGAGTGATGATTGATTGAAGAAGTATTAAATTTGTGAACTATTCATGGTTTGGTATTTCGCACTACTACACATTTCTACAAGAACATCGATTTTTACTACAGAGCTCACTAAACTTGCATTTGGTATAGCTTCATTCTATTGGATAGCTATATGCAAGTTTTCGTGGGATTAAATAGAGCTCCTAATTATGTGGTTCCGCGGTTGATGGTGTAACATTTTCTAATAATCGGGGTTCAAAAATCTGTAATTGTTAGAAATATTTGTGTCTTTCTACATGAATATTTTGGTTGTTAAGTGCGATATCTGTTCCCCCATGCATTCTGTTGAATTATTTTATTGCAATTTTTGGCCAAACATATTTGTTATTTGGTGCATTGTCTTGATTTTGCAATTTTATTGGTGTTCTTCGGTTTATAGAGTTCTTGCTGAAAGTTTGTTTTAAAATTACATAGGACCACTCCTCTTTATTTTACAGTTTCTTTGTAATTCTTGATAGTAGGGAGTTCTTGTTGAAAGTTGGATTGCTGGGATTGTATAAGAACTATTTTTCTTCATTTTACTAATGTAATGGAAAATATATAAATTTTGTTGCTTTTGATTATTTGGTACCACTGGCTTTTGATATTTGATGATGGCTTTTGTCACACATTGAATCATGGAGAATTCAGTGTTCCATTATTGTACTATCGTTTCCTTATTTTTGATGAGGGTGGGGACCCACACGACCTCTCGCACTGGTGAGGGGCTGATACCATTACAACACTATGGTGATAATCTGTTGATCTTATGTTATGCTTATGGTTTGGGTTGCAGGTACCAAATTCAGATCATTGTTATATTTGACTTTGTGTGATATTTGGTGGGTTTGGGTTTTATTTTGTTTCAATAATGTGGGAAAATTTAGCTTGCTCCATAATGATTGTCACAAGATAAGATGATCACATAAGATGGTCACTGCGCTGAGCCAAAAGGAACTAGTTCATTCATAAATGAGAATTGTCACCTGCTATTTCACAATATGGTATTTACGGTATCTTTACATGCTCATAGATCTTGCTCGGACACGCAAATACCGTCAATTGTCTAATCTCGACTGAACAAAATCTTCCCCAACATGATAAACTCACAAATGACAATCCGCGTTTGACAAGAGGTTTGCCATTAAAATATACGACTTCCTTACGATAACTGTAGTCCCTAACGTTGTGTTTGGATTGAAGGATTAAAAATGAGAGCATTTCAAATTCCTCACTCAAATCCTCTTTTATATTTGGGTAAAAAATTTGATATATATATTTCAAATTCCTCCTTTTTTCAATGCATTTCCTTTGTATTTTGGATGGATTTGAAATGACAACAACCTATATGTGTATTCAAATCCATGAATTTCAAATTATTAGATTTCAAATCATTTCCTCTAAATAAATCAAATCCTTACATCCAAACGCAACCTAAGTAAAGTTTAAAAAACTTGTTTGTGTTTCCTAAAGCAATTCTTATATATGTAAATTGTATACTTGATGCTCAAGTTCAATTGACCTACAGCATTAAGTTTTAAAGAATTAACTTCGACAAAAATATTGTCGCTTTTGAGTAAAAAATATATTTCATAATTTTTCCCCGATATTGACCCCACAACCAAACCTCCTCCGTCTATAACATGACATTGACTTGGTTATTATAAAAAAAATTATATGCAGAAGCTAAGTCCAAGAAAAAACGAAGTTGAGAACATATCTTTAAATCAAACTTCAATTGATGCTAGCATCTCTGAAATAAGACAATCCTCATATTAATATTGGGTCAAAAGAAGATGGCACAGAAAGTTAGTAATAAATCTCACATTGTATATATTACATTTGCGCTTTATCGCTTCTGCTCATAAAGATTAAACATGATCTATGTGGTTCAATTACACAGATGATGTTGAACTAATAAAAACCTTAAGAATGTCCAAAAGAGGACAAAGAAGAGGATGATTATTTCAAGTTAATGTTAATCCTTTCTGATTTGCTACCATTTGTTGAGTTGACAAAAAGTAACTCGCCCGGTTTAAACATTGTCTCGATCGGGGTAGGTTCGAGTTAACCCGATTTAAATTTATTATTATATTATTTTTAACTAAAAACTGCAATAAATACTAAAAAAAATTTACAGTTTTATAAATAATTTTTTTTAATATACAATTTCTTGAACATGTTTTTTATGGATGAATTATTGTGAAGTACCGTGGCATCTTGGATTATTGTGAAGTAAAAAATATAATTCGAATAAGCATCCTTGAGGGGTCAGTCTTGGATCTGATCACGTTGGATTTGAATCATGAATTAAAATTATTACCAATTATTCAAGGTCAAATCATACAATTTTTTTATATTTATTTTGATTAAACAATCACAATAAAAATTAAGAACTATTTCTAAAATAGAAACTCGAAGCCGTAAATCAAATTTATTTTTTTTAGGACACATACATGTGGAGGTACTTAACTCATACCATTTAGCTTAATTTGATTTATACAAATTAATATAAACTCTTATTTTATTTTTTTCCAGATATAAATGAAAACTTGCTATATTTTATAGTGCAATTATTTAAACAAAAAACTATTTTTAATTTGATAACCTTATACGAACGGTTAAGTTTAAAACAATGAACTTTTATTAAAATTGATTCAAATCGTGGAATCATGCTAGCGACAATTAGATTATCATTCAAATTTAAAATAGTAATGGTTAAAATGTCACAAGTTCAATTCATGTATCTGTCTCTCAGTTTGAGCCTGACTGACATGATTTGCAGGCTATTACATCAGTTTGGGGGTTTACCAAGTGTGCACCATAAGCGTAGCATGTAATTGATTTTTTTAACTTAGGTATGTATGTAAATAAGAATTTTAAATTACGGATCCAAAAGTTACATTTAAAAGAATCCTGAAATATAAAAATTACAAGAAGATAATTTTAGAAGTTAGCTCATTCGACATGCTTAATGCTATAACTAATGCTAAGTTTTTATTTGTTTTTTTAAAAAAATGTTTAGGGGTAGGGATATGATTCGAACCCAAAACCTTTTATATTGAAAAATAGATAACAATCATTAGACCAAGATATTGTTGTTATATAATTAATGCTACGTTGTACACGTTGCGATGAAGTTAAATTTCACCGAGAACCTCCTGGATTTTGTATTTTAGATAGTTGTTATATGGTGGTTGTGACAGACCAAGTGTCGTCCCCAAAATGTGTTTGTTATGAATTAGATACATCATAGATTTGATGTATCTACCTCAGATTGGTGTGTGGATCCTTAAATAAAGATTGGAATTTGCTCTGGATAGTGTGTTTGATTTATTTGATTTTTCCAAAGTCAAATACTGCTTGTGGCTTCACTAATTCCTTTATGTTATTGGGTATTTGAGTAAAAAATAAATTAATTATCTCTAGATTTGCCTTTTTTTTTAATACGGACTTAAGATCTTTGGTAGTTGCTTCATTACAACTTACGACTCTTCTGTGTTTTTCCTGCTGCAATTGGTATAATTTACCTTTTTGATAATGGATTGAGCATAATATTTCTTCGGGAACACTTTGAAGAATGTCATATTGTCACGCCTTGGGTTCATGCCTGCGCAAGCACGACTGCACAATGGGCTCGCAACTACTTCGTATCCGTCATCGCTCTAAGAAAATGGTTAACCCAAGTTGCTACAATAGTCCATTATAAACCTTTATAAACCACTTTAAATTTTCATTCACAACCAATATGGAACAATGATATTACACATATTTTCAATTTATTCAAACTATCTAAAAGATAGGTACGATATTCTGTCCACCGAGTTGCCATCCCATTCTTTTGTATTTGTCTGAACAAAATTTCTTGTCGAAATAATAAGACTTTGGATATTTGAAAAAGTTGTATTAACATTTATTTATTTATAATTTTTGAAAGTTTGATGTTAACTTTTGAGCTTTAGGTACCGTTTGATGTGAGAGATGTGATAAGTAAGATAATGATTGAAATTATGAGATGGTGATAAGTAATATAGTGTTGTAAAGTATTTTTACTCTTAAATCAATTGCATGTAATGCCCAATTGAAAAGAGAAATCCCAAGGACATTTATACAACTGATATACACATATCACTGTGCTCACAGACGAGCATTAAATAAATAAAGTGTATCTTCAAGTATAAATCATGTTACAAATACCAATACCGGTACCTCACTCTTAATAGCATCTTTAATCACTAGTTTGAGCTCACTTCCAAAACCAATGTCGTGCATGCTTTACATGTTTCAACAGAAACATCCCTCAGACAGGGTGAGCATATCTTATCACAAAATCATACTCATAATAATGCATAAAGATCATAATGTCACAATTTCAGATTATTGAAAAAAAGTACTCCCTGTACAAATTCCGAATCCATAAAGCTTTCGCGAATTGTTCCTGTTTCAATCTCACACACTTTCACAAAATAAAGTTCATCATTGTTATTCAAACACAATACTCATTAGTATGCTAAATTCAATACACCCAAATATATTATATATGCTTAAACATAAACAATTTCATAGCGCAGTCGATCCTGCCTATCAGTCTATCTCATTCTCTACAATATCTCACATTGATCATGCCCAAAGCATCCATAATCAACTCGTATGCTTGGATCACGTACAACTACGTATCCATTATACCACATATTTCATACTTCACACACATAGTCAATCATTACATTTAAAACAATACTCGAATATCTGAATATGTAATTACTTCATAGTATATACATGTTCTTGCGTTACTACGTACCTTAAGGTTTACAACGTGATTTAGGCATCCTGACAACTGAAGGCTCATACATTATCTATATTGAATATCAATTCAATATAAATATCTTCGCAATAATCGTTAATAATCTCATCATATCATATAAACTTGTCATGCCTCCTATCATAACCAGTCATAATTTGTCGGACTCCTTACTACTCAAATCATTCCATTTTATCATCTATATCTTTGAGTTATCAATTAATTTGTTCAAGTAGTACATATCTTCTAAGGTTCAACTCATGCAATCTTATTTCATTGTGAATGCTTTCCCAAAATATCGTAATCATTATCAAAATCAACTATAAAAGATCATATCTCAAAATTCTCGAAAATAATAAATTTTTCAATATTTCCTTCTACTGATCGATAGGCAGCCACCCAAAATTGCACTTTTGCTACGCACCTCGACCGATCGATCGGTCGGATCGACCGATCGTTCGCTCGCCTCCACTGATCAGTCGGTAGGCGTAAGATATTTCACCCAGTGTTACGGCCTCTTAATTCAAATCATTTCACTAATGATCATTTTAATCATTTCCTTAATTCAATTTACAATTCAACTCATAAATGTCTAATGTACTATAAACAAATCAGTTTCACAATTTATATGATAATTCTTCATCATTAAGTCATATAATTTAAATTATACTCGGTTTATCTCAAGCCTGAGTCCAAAAGCAAAATGACACTCAACCATAATTACCCATTAACCATCACATTCCATTCCAAATAATTAAGGTAATTAAGGTTCAGGCATAACAATAACACTTTGTCCTTAAAAAGAATTTGCCCTGCACACGGTGTTTACGGGATACGACAATCTTCTCCCAAGATACAACGACTTTGCTTGTGATTGTAGCACTACATAATATCAAGCCCGACAACCACAAAAGTTGCAAACTCTCTTCTTTGAACAAAGGAAGAACACAATATGAATATGCACTTTGATTGCTTTATTTTCTCCCTAATTTGTGTGTTGATTTCGAAATTCTGATTATATGCTTCATATGGGATGTTGCATATATAGTTTACCATCCATTTCCATCAAAGGAGCACCATTCATGAAAAACCACAACTACACATGAAAAGACGCGGCGTTACAAAAAAACTACAGGTGGCACATTAATTTTCAGAAATAAGCGTCGATCGATCGCTGCTGCAATTTGCGATCAATCATCTCTTCCAGTGCGTCGTTTCTCATTTCATGTCTTGTCTCGGTTTTTCCCATGCTTAATTTCAATCATTAAGCCATTTTTCCATGCTTAATTTCAATTCATTAAGCTTAAAAATCTAACAATCTCCCACATGAATTAAATTAATACATGAATGCACATGATGTCAAAAGAGAGTTTGCACAAAAACATATTGCATCGGGAGAGGCATCTTTTGGCTTTGAACCTTCCTCGGTAGTATGCTATCGGATTTACTAGGCCATGAAGTGAACATGATATCTTGAACCTCTTGGCGGTTCGTGTAAACCCAGACAATAGCATCTACAAAATAACTTCTCTACTTTTACTATGGTTAGCCTCAACACAAGTCTCACACTTATGCTTTAAGTTAACATTCACAGAAAATAATAAGTTTAACATCACATATTTGTGTTGTGAATTATAATTACATGACTCAAATACTCATATAATTAATCATAAGACTCAACAAATAAGTATAATCATAAACTTTATTGCTTTCAATCGACAAGTACCGTCATTACATTTATTTTGAATAACTCCCTTTTATGGAGAGTACAACTATGTCGAATACAAGATTTCAAGCGGTAAGCATTAGATCAGAGAAATCGGCTGACATCTTGTCATATTTAGTTACATTGATTTGATCCTTAGCTTTCTTCTTTGTCTATCTTGCCTCGACAATCCTTTGCTTTGTGGTTCGGTTTCCCACATACGAAGCAATTTCCCTTGAACCTTTTAAATTTCCTTTGTTGTTGGCTGTCATGGTTCTTTCTCTTCTTTCCATGATTGCTTGATTCCACAATATTGTCTCTTGCACTCATTTTGTTTAATTGACTTCGCTCTTTCGATTATCTTCTTCAATCCGTAGATGTATTATCAATTCTTCGAGCCCTATTTCCTTCCTCTTGTGTTTAAGATGAGTTTTGAAAACTTTCCATAGTGAAGGAAGTTTCCCGATTAATGCCGCCACTTGGAAGGACTCACTTAGACTCATCCCTTCCGCATGAATATCATGTAAGAGTACTTGTATCTCTTACACTTGACTCACTACGGATTTCGAGTATACCATTTTGAAATCCAAGAAGCGTCCAACGGTGCACTTTTTAAGGTCGGTATCTTCCGCCTTGTATTTTGTTTCAAGCATTTTCCACAATCCCTTTGCGGTTCGGACTTGACAATGCACATTGTATAGTGCATCATCAAGGCCATTCAATATGTAGTTCTACATAGAAAATCACTTTGATTCCAGGTATCTACAGCGACCCTCCTAGTAGTGTCCGTATTATCCTCGCCTACGGTAAGCGGATCAATTTGCAAGAACTTTGCCAAATGCAAATTAATGAGATAGAACATCATTTTCTGTTGCCATCTCTTGAAGTCTATGCCATTGAACTTTTGTTGTCTTTCTCTTTGCGTCGCAGGAACATTTGTGGATGTGAACGCCATTTTTCACAATAACAAATTTCTTCTTAAGATTGTTTGTGTATGCTTCAAAATCCACAGGAAACATCGTTGCTTTTACGGGTAGTGATAGATGTCAATAAAAAATAGTCGAGGCAAGTGTATAACACTTTGTCCTTATTGAACAATCAATATCGCATCAAGATTTGTGAAAAACACTAGCCTTCGTTTTTGGAAATTCTGTTGTTATCACACGTGTGCTAGATTTTACTTGGTCCGTCTCAATCTAAAACCCACGGTATGAATTACTATATGTATTGCAATATTGTATGGTCAAGTCAATAGCAATATAATAGTCATTCACAGGTGGTCAAACCCTCAAAAGCATGAAGAACAATAAAACATACATAAAGAATTATAAAGATTCAATCAAATAAATAATCATCAAATCATAGGTTCAAAACAAAGGGTTGCCTAGCCTCGATAAATTAACTTAGTTCATCATATTTAAATCAAAACAAAGCAAAACTAATATTAAAAGACAAGAATAAACTCCCGGCATCGACTCCGATTGTAGATCCTTGCTTCCTCTCTCGCTTTCTTCTCGGTCGTGTTCTTCAATCTCCTCGTTGGCTTGTTCCAAGTTGGTGAATTATGGTGGTGTTTAAATATTAGTCCAAGGTATTGTATTTATAGAGGATGAGAATGAAAAGAAAGTGTCCTTGTATAACTCTTAAAATAGTCCTTATTGGAGTTGGCAAAGGTCTCATTTTATAACTCTTTAAGGAATCCTTGTTTAACTCTTAAAAGAGTCATTGCTTCACCATATAAGCTCGTTTGAGTCCTTTTCCATCGTTATTTAGCCCATTCTCTTCATTTTTTTGTATTTTAACAATTATTCCTGAAATATGCAACATTGATACCAAAAAGCGTAAAGCATTCAAAAATCATAGTGAAATATAGTGGGAAAACATAAGAAAAGAAGTGCAAATATGGCACTTATCAAGATGTGCATGCCAAGTTATTAGTTTGGCTGTGAAAGTTGGTTATGAAGACAATCACTCAGCATTGAGCCAACAGTATATTATCAGAAATAAGTCTACCCTTAACAAAGCCACTTTGAGAATGAGAAATAATTTTACCAAGAAGATTATTAAGCCTACGAGTAATCAACTTAGTAATGATCTTATTTGAGACATTACATAAGCTAATAGGTCGAAATTCAGACCAACTTTGAGCATTATCAGTCTTAGGGATCAAAATAATCGTAGTAGCCGTAAAACTACGGGGAAGATTATGTATCATAGACATCTTGATGGATGAAATCCCAACATGATGTATAAAAAAGAGCTGAGTAGCCATCAGGGCCAGCCGCACTATCAGAGTGAAGAGAAAACACCACTTCCTCAGACTTTTCCAAAGAAGGGATAGCCAAAAGTAATGAATTATCACTGTCATCAATCAATCGAGGAATATGATCAAAATGTGGCAAGTTTAAAACCGTATCTTCACCCACTAGAAGTTGCTCAAAAAAAGTAAAACCAGATTCTTGAATGTGTAAAGGACTGTCCAAACAATGACTATTGTCCCATATACGAAATATCCGACCTTTAGCTCGTTTCTTATTCACCATATTATGGAACAACTTAGTATTACGTTCACCATCCACCATCCATCTACTAGACGCCTTCTGTTTCCAAAAAGATTCCTCCATATCCAACATTTTATTTAAATCAACTTGACATTGATCAACCTCTTTCTTCTTATCCAATGAAGGAGAAAAATCATATACATGCTCAGCATCCACATATTTTTGTTCTGCCATCTTAATGTTGTCAAAAATATTACCAAACACATCTTTATTCCACCATTTAAGATGCGATTTAAGACGCTTAAGTTTAATGCCTAGCTTATCCATACCAACAACATACACTGGTATATTCCAATTAAGATGGACCGTTGGCAAAAATCCATCATGGTTAACCCACATATTCTGAAAACGGAAAGAATAAGTAGGTTTAGGAAGGAAATGAGCTGAGATAAACATCGGACTATGATCTGAATTAGCACGGCTTAAATGTTCAACCCGAAATTTTTGAACACAGAACTCCAAGATGGAGATAAAAGAACCCTGTCCAATCTTTTCCAAATAAGATGATTAGTCCAAGTATATCACCAATATACCCTGCATCAATAAGACCAGTATCCATGATAAAATCGTTAAAGTCATTCATCGCACCAGTACGAGAGGTAGGCATTGATGACTGCTCATCCATATTAGCAATAACATTAAAATCACCTCCAACAATCCATGGAACATGACTTGAAGGAGTAATAGATATCAGCTCATTCCAAAGCAGCTATCTTTCCCCCCTTGTGCATTTAGCATAAACAAAGGAAGCAAAGGTATCACAAGGGTTTAGGGGTTAGGGAGCGTACCAGTCGATGAGCCGACGCAGGAGAAATCAACCAGATAACATGTAAGGTCCGACCCATACTCAAAACCAGCAGTGTAAGCCGCGATCAGGAGAGGGTATATACGCCAAGAGCAAAAGTGAGGAAGTAGTCGAGTGAGGGAGGGTGTCTGGCCCACCCTGATCCCACAGCATAAGGTAATCACCAAGAGTGGTCCAAAGGTGTGCGTGACCCCCGCAGGTCGAGCAGTAGCAGTGGCAATGAGGAAGGTGAGGAGGTGTCTGTGCCCACCCGGACCTCAAAGTAGGAGAGCAGTAGCAGTAATGAAGATCTTGTAGATGTGAGAGCGGGTGTCTGGGCCCACCCGGGTCTCAAGTGGCAAGCAAACTCAAGGAAGACATAATGTGTGTCTGTTCTCACACAAACTGTAGCAGCAACAACAAACAACAGTCACGAGAGGAGGGTGTCTGTACCCACCCGACCCCAACCGAAGTCAAGCAGGAGCAACGAAGTCCGGGGAGCAGTTGTGAAGAGACACAGCGAAACAGCAGGCATGTGAACGGGGGTTGTCTGACCCACCCTGATCCCAAATAGTGTGGACCCAAGTGTTGTCCAACAAAAGACTATGGACCAAGCAGACTGAAACAGAAAGTAGCAAAAGGAAAACAGGTGAGGGGTAGGGAGTCTGAACCCGCCCGGACCAATTTAGGGTTTAGGGTTTAGGGTTTAGGGTTTAGGGTTTAGGGTTTTTTTATTTGGTCAATAGCACCCACAATGATACATATAAACAATAAATCTGATTCAATTTACCATCCTCAACACGTCTGTTAGAACTAAATGTATAGTGTAAACCAACTATAGTCGACTAATAAACAGATATTGCGTTTACTAGCACAATTTAGTTCAAAATAAGACTTCATCGATAGGATGATGGATAGATGCTTTGGCTCCGCCACGTACATAGTGTCTAAACAAAAGCCAAACCCCATGCCAAAACTCAGTACGTCCAAATCCCTTGACACCATTTCTAGTTTGGCGTCGAACTCCCATCCAAATCCTTTACAGCTTGTCCAATCGCATGAAGAGCCATTTTCTTCACCTCTAATTTGTCTTCCTTAGCCCTGTGATTTTGGGGAAGAATGCGTAATTCCTCAGTATATCGAACACATTCTTGGACATTTTCTAGTGAGACGAAGTCCAGGGCAACCTTTATGCATGACTTCTTTTATGGAGAATTAAATAGGAAGCAATCCTTTCAAAGTAAGCTCCAAATCTAACTTCAGTTCTTCAGACCAGCTTCAGTCACAATAATTCGCATACTCCATTCACCAAAGCCCTTAGCTCAGCTTCCCCACTACTACGAGCCACTACATTTTACTTTTTACTTCTCTAGGTCACAAGACCACCCAATAGAAAAGTACAATACCCTGAAGTGGATCTTCTATCTAAATTGAGCTTGCTCAGTCTGCATCTGTAAAGGCTTCTATGCTTCTCTGATTGTTCCTTTTGAAATAATAAACTATTTTCCCACAAAACTCTTCAGATATTTCACAATATCGTAGACAACATCCATGTGTTCTTTGTTTGATGAATGCATGAACTGATTTACAACACTGATAAGAAAGGGTCAAGAGACTCCCAAATAGTTTACCTCATTTTCTTCTCACAACATCCACAATATAATAGATGCCATAAGCATGCATATAACTTGAATTAGACAAACCAGCACCAACCTTCCATTGACTGACAATGAACAAACACAAGCTAAACCCAAAGAGTTGACCAAAAAAATCCCAAGCTTTCCTAGCTAGATCACTATGCATAAGAAACAAGATGTAATTTCCACATTATGACAACATCATCATTTAGAGACCAATGAGATACATTTGGTTTGGCACCGCCCGTAGGTTCCTTTGTGTCATTGGGGATTGAAATAGGAGGTTTGGACCAGCAGATAGAGAAGCTGTTGAAGGCTGAGTTCTTGCTTTGAACCTTCCACCAGCTTCGAGAGAGTTCTCCCTTATCAGATGGCATCAAATGCTAGTGGCCTCCTAACTTTGTAGGCAGACTAGTTAACGAGCCTCCTGCACCTTCGGAAAACACAATTTCACTTCGTACTTCATGCTGACAAGCATACAACCTCTTAATAATCTTTAGATATTGACTGAGATGGATGGAAAGCAATCATATTCCAAAATGTATTTCCTTATGGCATCTTGTCGATTTAAGGTGACCTTTGAGAAAGGTAGAACTCTAGATAGGCTATCAAATGCCATTGTTTGAAGCGCAAAATTCTCTAGCCTAACAAGGAGGTTGCCCCACAACCAAAATAATCAGATTTTCAGTTAGTTTTGAGTGTGTCGAGCAATTGTTTGAGCAGGAGAGGATTTCCTCTGTTACCTTTTATGAGTAACAGCGGGCTGGTTATTGTAATTTCCTTGATTTCAATCTCCACAATTCAACATACATTTCAGCAAATTTCTTGTGTTTGAGTTCCATATATTTTTATTCGTATCAGATAGCGTGTAAACTGTGAATTCGAGTAGCCCTTTTGTGAGTATAGCAGCCACCTGTTGAGTGGTTGGCACAAGCCGTTTTCAATCTTCTCCTCGATGAAATACTTGTCCACCTCCATATGTTTTGTCATGTCTTACAAAGGCTGGATTGTGAGCGATCAAAAATCCAGCATTGTTATCACAATAAAGTTTCATAGATAAAGAGGTCGAGATTTTTAAGTCTTCCAACAGCCTCTTTATCCACATTGCCTCACAAATTCCATGTGCAAGAGATCTAAGATCCACCTCAGCACTACTTCAAGCTACGTAACTGTCTTTTACTTCGCCATATAATCAATATTTCCTCCAACAAAAGTGTAGTATCCTTAAGTTCAATGCCTATCAATGGTACAACTTGCACAATCTGCATTAGTGTAGACTTCAAATTGTAGGTTGTCACGTTTCTGAACATCGTACCCTTCACGGGGTTCCTTTTAGCTACTTAAATATTCTGTAGGCAGCATCGAAGTGTTCCTGTCCTAGTGAATGCATGAACTGGCTAGCCATGCTAGCTGCGAAGGCTTTAATTCTTGACTTGATGTGGGCAGCCAGCCCACGAGGAAACAACCAGATAACATGTATGGGGGAAAGGCTCCGACCCACACTCAAAACCAGCAGTGTCTGGCCCACCCTGATCCCAAGTGGCATACAGAGCGCATCAGAAGACAGAATGCGAGTCTGGACCCACACAAACTGAAGCAGCAGTAGTAAACATTCGGCAATAAAGGAGGGTGGTTTAGGGTTTAGGGGTTTCGGGTTTAGGGTTTACCCCTACCCGTTTATTAATAAATAAAAAAACAAAAGAGGGGAATTAGACCAAAACCTCTTAAGAAAATTACAATAATTTAATACTAGTTATAACATAAGGGAAACCAAGTCTCTTCATTTTACAAAGGCCTTTAATATGATGATTAAGCAAATGATCATAAATAACATGAAACATGCGATCCTCCAAAGCAATATTAGCAAAGTCATCTGCAACTGCATTTCCTTGACGATAAACATGTGAAATATGAATCTGATGATCTTTCAAAAGCGCCTTAATGCTGGAAATTATCGGACATAAGCTCCAATGTCCAAAACCAGAACGAATAATGGAAATAGAGACCAAAGAATCCGTTTCAAGCCAACGGAAATAAATTAAACTCACGACAAAGTTCTAATCCAAGAAGAATGGCTCGAAGTTCAGCTCGAATATTCGAATCGATATCAATATAATCATAAAAGCCAAAAACAAATCTACCATGATAATCCCCAATAACTCCTCCAACCGAAGACTCCCCTGGATTCCCCCGAGAACAACCATCGGTATTTAACTTATAACAACCCAATGGAGGTCTTTGCCATTTGATGAAATTGACACAAGATATACGAGTACATGATACTTCAACATTCCAATCTCTGGCCACATCCAAAAAGCCTCGCCAATGATGAAACTTGAATATAGAAGAAGCAAATAAGATATGACTCTTGATCAACCCAATAACGCGAAGAGCAGATAACCCAATTAAACGATGTTTAGAATCATTTCTTCCCACCCACAAAAACCATAAAATTAGAAATGGAATCATCTCTCGAACATGGCCCTTACGTTTCCAGCAATCATTAATTCTCCATGAATTAATAATTTTATGATGAGGAACCTTAAAAATCGAACCAAAGTGCTTCCAAACATAAGAAGCAATATGACTCTGAAAGAATAAATGATCCCAAGTTTCCTCATGATCACAACACTGACATTTAGAAGCTAAAGCAACACCCCTTGTCCGAAGAACCTCATCCACAGGAAGCTTCTTTCTGAAAAATCGCCAACAGAAAAAAGAAACCGTAGGTGTAATACCACGACTCCAGCAAGTAATACATAAGTCATCCGAAGTCTTCCTTATTCGAACAAGCTCCCAAGCAGATTTGGTAGAAAAATTGCCATCAGAGCTATTCTTCCAAACCAATAAATCATTAAGATTAAGAGAATTATCAAGAGTGACTTCCAAAATTGCATCAACACCAATGTGAGGAATAACCTGAAGAAGCTTATCAATATCCCATCTATTGTCAGTCCAAAACATGTTAACAGAAACTGTATGATCCCCAATAATAGGATATATTTGAGATAAAGGCCCTGATTGCATCCAAGAATCAAACCAAAAAGAGATATCCCCTTTACGACAAATCCAACCAATGTTAGCTTCTACAACTGAACGAATTTGTAGCATCCTTCGCCATGTAGGAGAAATAAACCCATTCGAAATGACACTAGCAGGAGTAGAATTCTGGACATATTTATCCATAAGATATTTGGACCAAAGAGACTTGCCAATCTGGAACCTACACCATAATTTAATAGATAATGCTTTAGTCACATCCTTCAATCTTCGAATGCCTAGTCCATTTTCATACATGGGATAACAGATTTCTTTCCAAGAAACCCAATGAGATCTCGAAAAAGCTCCTTTTGTTCCCCAAAGAAATCTAGCACAAATCATTTCCAGTTGATGAGGCATCGTTCCTGGAGGAGTGATACCGTGAAATAGATAGATAGGAAGAGAGCACAACACGCTTTTAATAAGCATCAATCTACTGCCAGGAGAAAGAACAACAGCTTCCCACCCCATTAATTTGCCTCTCGCTTGTCGAATGAGTTTATGAAAATAAATTGTCTTTTTGTTGCCTATAAATAAAGGAATCCCAAGATATTGGATGGGAAATTGACCAACTGAGAGGCCAGTAATGCCACTGATAACAGGTGTGCGAGAATGAACATTACGAGCAGCAGATATAAACACACTTTTGGAAGTGTTAATTAACTGACCAGAACAAGACTCATAAATGATCAAGAAATTCTTTCAACTTCTTAACAGCACTAGAAGACCCATTGCTAAAGATAATTATATCATCAGCATATGCAAGGTGCGAGATATTGAGCCTACTTCCCGTAGAATACAGAAACCGAGGATCATGCAAAAACATGTGATCTAATCCTCTAGACAAATATTCAGCCCCAATAATGAATAATAAAGGGGATAAGGGATCCCCTTGTCTTAACCCCCTTTGAGATTTGAAAAAACCAGAAAGAACTCCATTAATATTAATAGAAAACCAGCAATTAGATATGCACCGCATAACCATATCAACCATCGATGAAGAAAACCCAAAAACCAATAGCATATTGGCCAAGAAATCCCATCTAACATGATCATAAGCCTTGGCCATATCTAACTTCAAGATCAAATTACCCCCACGAACAGGGAAATTGATCCGATGAACCAATTCTTGAGCCAAAAGAATGTTATCAGAAATAAGTCGACCCTTGACAAAGCCACTTTGAGACTGAGAAATAATTTGCCAAGCAAATTATTCAGCCGACGAGTAACCAACTTAGTGATGATCTTATTGGAAACATTACATAAGCTAATAGGTCAAAACTCTGACCAACTTTGAGCATTATCATACTTGGGAATCAAAATGATAGTGGTAGCTGTAAAAGTACGAGGAAGAGGAGTACCTTGAAAAAAATCTACAACAGCATCATAGACATCTTGATAAATAAAATCCCAACAAGATGTGTAGAACAAAGCTGAATAACCATCAGGCCCAGCCGCACTATCAGAATGAAGAGAAAACACCACTTCTTTAACCTCATCCAAAGTAGGAATAGCAACAAGTAGGGCGTTATCACTATCCTCAATTAGCCGAGGAATATGATGAAAATGTGGCAAGTTTAATACTGAATCTTCCCCCACAAGAAGTTGCTCAAAGAAAGCAGCACCAGATTCTTGTATTTGTAAAGGACTATCCAGACAATGACCATCATCCCATATACAGAATATACGACCCTTATTCCGTTTTTTATTCACCATGTTGTGAAATAATTTGGAATTCCATTCACCATCCACCATCCATCTGCTAGATGCTTTCTGTTTCCAAAAAGATTCCTCCATATCCAATAAGAGATTAAGATCAACTTGACATTGATCAACCTTCATCCTCTTAATCAATGAAGGAGAAAAATCGTATAATTTCTCAGCATCTGCATATTTTTGTTCTGCCAACTTAATATTGTCAAAAATATTTCCAAAAACATCTCTATTCCACCATTTAAGATGAGATTTCAGGCGCTTAAGTTTAATAACAAGCTTATCCATGCCATCCCCATACACTGGTATGTTCCAATTAAGACGGACAGTTTGCAAAAAACCATCATGCTTAACCCACAAATTCTGAAACCTGAATTAAAAAGTAGGTTTAGGAAGGAAAGGAGCCGAAATAAAAAGCAGGCTATGATCTGAGTTAGCACGGCTTAAATGTTCAACTCGAAATGTATTGAACACTGAACTCCAGGATGAAGATAAGAGAACTATGTCCAATCTTTTCCAAATATGATGATTAGTCCATGTCAATTTATCACCAACATAACCCGCATCAATAAGACCAGTATCCATAATCAAATCATTAAAATCATTCATTGCACCAGTTCAAGAAATAGGCATTAAAAACTGCTCATCCACATTAGCAATAACATTAAAATCACCTCCAACAATCCATGGAGCATGTTCTGGAGGAGTAACTGATGACAGATCATTCCAAAGCAGCTGACGTTCCCCCCTAGTACATTTAGCATAAACTAAGGAAGCAAAAATATCACAAGGAAAATTAACCGAGCAAAGTTTGACATGAAGAAATTGATCATGATCCTTAATCAACTCCACCTGTATAGAATGATCAAAAAAGAGCCAAATAGTACCAACTTTGTTAGAAATAACAAATGCAAATCCGAATCTTCGAGCTAGAAACCGATCATCCAAATGAACTAAAGGTTCCAAAATAGCTGCAAAATTAATTTTGAGAGTTTTATGAAGAGATTGGAATCTCATTTGTGAGGCATCATTCCCGATTCCTCTAATATTCCATATGAGTCCTTTCATTGGCAACTGGTAGAAGGAAGAGGACCATGGTGTTTAGCTGGACTTCTAGTGTGACGAGCAATAACATGATCATTTTTAGCTTCCGAATGATACACTGCTTCAGAAGAAGAATCGGTAGCTATAATATTATCAGTAGTTATAGTATGAGCAGGCACAATAGTAGAAGCCAAATCGGTAGAAGCAATACTCCTACTAGCATTATCCATTCTTTGAGAAGGAAGAGAGTTAGATCTGAAAATGGGGATTGGAATTTCATTTTCAGCACGATCCTCAAGGTCCACCCTAACAGATGTAGTCATAAATTCAATAGTGGCAATGGAAGGATTCTGGATTACCAAACAATTCAAATTTTGTGGTTCTATATTCCCACCCTTGGAATCTACAACTGAGTTATCAGCATTGGAGGAAGACTGAAAATTATTATCAGGAATGGTTAAAGTTGCATTAATATCAGATGACGATATTGAGGAAGAACTAATGTGAGAATTTGTAGTATTTAATTGACATGGAGAATGGGTTTCAGTCACATCTGCCAGTAACCCCAAACTAGTTGGTCCAACAGACTTGGACGTGGGAGCATTAAGATCCAAAATATCATCAGAATCTTCAATCAATTGGGCTGGCTCAACATGGACAGCTTGAACTTGGGCTGAAGGGAGGGGATCATAGTCAATTAATGGATCCGAATCTTCCTGATCCATCATCAATGGGTCAAATCTATTTTGGAAGGCAAAATCCCGATTTCTGAGCTGCTTCAAATCTGAACCGGAATCAATGCGATTGCCTTTCTGATTCAAATCAACCATTTGTTTAGGAGAATAAATTATATTTGGTCCCATATTTTTAGTGCCAGAAGTCTGTCCAGGTTCATGCCGAGAATTACGTAATCCATGCAAATTATCAGCAACAAGAGGAGAGGTTTTCGGAAGATGATTAGCATCGTCCAATTCCAATGCACGAGTGGCCATCTCCAGTGGATTATCGATAACCAGACAATCAGTAACGACCTTCGCCTTGCCATTGTTTTTCATAATATAACCAATTGATTTTGAAGGCAAATCGAGATTACGTTTGATCGAGATTTGTTCACATAAATCTCCATTCCTACGAGGCTTATTCCAGATCGGCTTAGGAACTGAACCATTGATAAAACATTCCTCTACAGAATGTCCAACATGAAAACAATCTTTGCAATATTTAGGAACTGCCTCATATAATATTTTTTGTTCGAAAATAGTTTCTCCAAGACCAACAAATACCTTATCAATACGAGGCTGAAGAAGATCAATTTCAACACAAACGCTTGCCAAAGATACTCTTGATTCAGTAGACGTAGCTTCATCCATTTTTAATGGCTTCCCAACCATGTTAGCAATAGAGAAAAGCCGCTTGTGATTGAAGAGGGGGATTGGAAGATCTGGCAGACCAATCCAAACAGGCACAATGGAGGATTCTTTTTTATATGAAAAAGTTGGAGACCAACGCAATATACGAAGTAAATAACCTTGGATATACCATCTCCCTCGCATCCATAATCTGGCTCGATCTTCCTCATTCGTAAGATCAATAAATATATATCCAGGTTTCAAAAATTTTATACGATATTCACCTGAAAGCTGAAGCTGTTGGAATGCTGTAAGAACATCAACTATTTTCGGCCATCCACCAGAAAATTTGCCAATGAGTGCATGCGGATGTTCTTTCTCCATTTCAGATAATTCATCATTATCATAGAAGATACCTGGAGCATTTTGGAAAAATGCAATAGGCTTAATAGGAATCGAATTTTCCGATGAACCATCAAAAATGAAACTTTTACGTAAAGTTCTTGGGGATGAAGCTTTGATAATCTTTGCAATATTTGGACGAGGATCATGAATCTTATCTTGAAGATCAGGAAGAGGGTCGGAGGGAGGAGGTTGGACGTGAGAGTGAGAAGCATGGTTAGAGAGCATTTTTCTCTCAAACTTTTCAAAATCTAGACTTCTTCATATTAGAAAAAAAATATTTTTGAAGTTACCTTAGGTTGACCTTTTAAATATAAACAGATGATAAACTCTAGATAAATATATACACAATACATATTGTAAATAAAACAAGAAGAACGTCGTTTTATTGAAAGGCTTAATTAAATGGGCATTTTATGCATTTACTCATTATAATTAGGGTTTAGAGGTTAGGGGTCAGGGGTCAGGGGTTAGGGGTCTAGGGTCTAGGGTCTAGGGTTTTAGGGTCTAGGGTTTAGGGTTTAGGGTTTTTTTATAAAGCCGCCAGTGTCATGGCGGGGGATTAGGCGGACCCCTACCTGTTTATTCCAAAGACAAAAACAAAAGAGGGGGACTAGACCAAGACCTCTTTGAAAAAATTACAAGAATTTAGAACTAGATCTAACATAAGGTATGCCAAGGCGTTCCATCTTACAAAGACCAAAAAATTTTTTATCAATTAAATGCTCATTTAATACTCGAAAGTGCCGATCCTCCATAGCAAGATTAGCAAAGGCATCTGCAACTGCATTTCCTTCGCGATAAACATGAGAAATGTGAACCTGATGATCCTTCAAATTGACATGATACTACCAATAATCGGACATAAACTCCAATGTCCAAAGCCATTATGAATAATAGAAATAGAAACCAAAGAATCCCTTTCCAACCATACAGGAAATAGATTATACTCACGACAAAGTTCTAATCCAAGCAGAATAGCTCGCAGTTCAGCTCGAATATTAACTAAAATACACTCGAAAATTTGAATTACACTTTTTCATTGGTTTTTAATCTTTGTAAACAAAGTAGGAATAGGAACATGAAGTCAATCAATAACTTCAAACATTAGATTAAGTTTTTTTAAAACCAAACGATGCATTAATATTTTACTTTGTGATATTTGGTTGGTGAATGGCCTGTGATGTATAAATGTTAGTACGGTAGAATTAATTAAACGAAAAATTGTGTCAAACTACAAAATGGATCTTGATACCTTTTACTGAACTAATATTTCTTTCATACTTACCAGAGAGCAAATTTTAAAGCATTTTATTTATTTATTAATAATATTATTAAGAAATTCGAATTTTCAAGATGTGATTTGTTGGAATCTCTTGGTGTAGCTAAAGCCAATGCCAGCCAATTTAATAAGATTTTATTAATTTGTCGTAATTTGAGAGGTATGTTTACTATGATATTTCGTTATTGGCTTGAAAAATATATTCAACATTTTTACTTTCGATGGATTTTTATCTTATTTGTCCATATTCACGTATTGTCAGATAAAATTCTACTTTTTCTATTATCACGTAATCAATTTTATTTTTGGATCTCTAGCCATTTATTCACATCTTAATTTTCATTTCCTTATATTTATTTATAGGTAATGAAAAAAATAATGAATTATTTTTCACTATTTCAAACATTTAAATACATCATATATTTATTTTCGCTTTACCCATTTATTGAAGTGGTTATGGTAACAAATTAAAATATTTAACAACTTCATATTTATTTCCTTCCATTTGTTTATAGGTATTGTTTTCAACGCATGGTTAATTTAATTGGTGGTTAATGGATTTTCATTTTTTGTCACTTAAAATATTTGCTTTATACGATTTGATTAAATATATATTGGTTCGTTTGAACGTGGAGATATTTTTAAATAAAATTAATTTACCCTATATACATATAATATAAATATTCATGAAAACTTGATTTTGTTTTCACAGTTTAGACTGGAATTTTTTTTTTTTGTTTTTCATGAATATAATACATATAATTTACTTTATATATATATATTTTAAATATTAATGAAAACTTGATTTTGTTTTCACAGTTTAGACTGGACACTTTTTTATTTTTCTTTGATCTTACAGGTCTATCTAAGGATCTGGAGATTTCGTGATTGTTCCCAACTTATCTTTTCTTTTTGTTTCTTATTTAGTTAGGAACTTCAACCGAATCGTTTTGCTGGTAGGGCATCGGTCTACATTAGGAGTTGCAGCATTCGTGCTTGTTTCAAATGTTGTTTGCGGTTTATGTGTGTGTTTATCATTATTTTATGTATATCAATAAGGTGGTCTCCGACACTGAATCTTGCACCACGGTGCCAGAGGAACTAGTAGATATATAATAGATAACTTGAATGAATACTTGTTAAATATATATTCTGTATACAAACTGGTTGGCTTGTTTAGGCCCGCCTCCAGACGGGTTGGAACTTCCAATTCAACCAACACAACACAACCAGCGGAGGGTTAGGCAAGCCAACCCGCCAAAAAAATAAAAAAATATAATTTTATTAAGTTTAATGGTTAAAATTATTAAATTAATTACTAGTAAATCATATTTTAATAACTTAATTCAAGTTTTATTATAAATTAATTAATTGGTCCAATTCACGGGTCAACTCATCCCCAACCTGCAACCCAAACGGGTTGGCCTATTTAGACCCATCTCCAGACGAGCCTAAAAAATCTTGGTCCAACCCGCCTATTTGGAGGGTTGGGTTGAGCCAATCCGATGAATCCAGACAATTTTGACATCTCTAATTTCGATTACACGTAAAAATAATAACCACTTTTAACTTAATTTAATATCAATACTATTAGTAAATCAAGAAATTAGTGAACTAAGACTTAATTTAAATGATAATTTTAAATCTAAAAAACATAAAACTGGAAAAAAAACTCTCCACACGGTGCCAACATAAACTAGTATATATATATATATATATATATATATATATAGATGTCAAGGTTATTTTATTTTATATGATTTTTAATATTGTCGAGTCTTCAGATTTGCATTTATAACCTGTTACGAGAAATAGAGAAAAAAACTTACGCACCTCTTACAATAATTATATTTTATTATTAAGATTAAATTTTATATTACAAAATTTAGTTTATAAGATCATGTCGCAATTTAGAATTGAACATAAAAAAAGTGAATTTGCTCTTAAAAACCTTAATGATGATATGCATGTTAAATATTGTGAGAACAGAAAAAGCAAGTTCTTGTTACATTTTTACTATGTATTCAGAAATATTAACTCCAAAAATATATTGGGGAGATCAAACTTAAAATTGGTCTCATAAGAAAATAATTAGGCTTCAACAATTTGAAGAAGTCAACTCCTATTGATCTTGAACAAGAATTTTGGATAAACCATTTTAGCGAAATATTGAACGAGTAATGGGCCTCAACATATTGTGGGCTTTTGCTAGGGTAATAATATTGATTTCAAGATTTTATTAGGGCCAGGCTCGACATCAATTTAGTTTCTTCCGGCCCACCATACATTGATTTGTTTTTGCCTGGCAAAAGAGCAATTGATGGCCTTTATTTTATCTGCTCCCGTTTTCACAGATTCTTTTTTTTTCTGGAATTTTTTTAAAAAATTAGTTTGATTATGTTATCTGGAAACGTCTTTAGTCATCCCACCCACACGCCGAATTTATTATTGTGTGTGTATACATCTGTTAGAGATGCAAAATATTACAATTTATGAAAGTTGAGGATGTAAATTGTAATTGTTCAAACAATGGTTGAAAAGTGAAATTTGAAATAAAATATATGATGTTTTTGATAATTTTCCCTATCTTTTATTATATTTTTACAATGCTAATTGTTGTAATTTATTTACATTTTACTTTTTTTTTTTTGTCTTGAAGGATAGTTGTACAAATAATTTCGTATGGATTTTTTTTTTCTTTTTAAATTTTGAAGTTGTCGTTTTTATTTTTGGGGAATATTTGTCTTGAATAAATAAATTATATTATGTATAGTTTATGCACATAATGATGTGAAGAGTCGGCAAAATGAATAAGACGATTCGGAAGAAAATTATAATTTAAAACTCGAACAATTTATTACCAAATAATTGTAAAATAAAATAATAAAATGTAAGAGCCTAACAGTATGTTTGGTTACAGGGATTTGATGGAGTTTGGAATTGGAAATATCGTATTATTAGTGTTTGGAATAATAGAATTTCAAAAATATCTATTCCCTGTTTAGTATAATGTTTTTTTAAATTTTTTTTTGATTAAGTTATCTTGCTAATCTAAGAATTTGATCGAGGTTCATGCTAAACATCCAAATTTAAAGCTTATAGGTAAAACCCAATAGATAAATAATTACAATGCGATTACTTCAAGAAATGGATATGCTTGATTCCAAGAAATAATACACTTACCGAATTTAATTGTATCATTGATATTCAAGGAAGTGACTTGCTCAATTTCAAGAACGATGAGAGCATGTTCTTTACATATTTAAGAGACCCATTCTTTTTTGGGAGAGAGTTATAAGAGTAAGGATATGGCAAGAGAGTACTTTATGGTAATATATTTTTTGACATTTTATTATATTTATCAATTGGTGAATTGTAAATTATTACACAGTGAAGTGCTATTCCGGATGGAATTGAAACGAATAGTAAAAATGTATTATTTCATGTTAAGAAATCATTTGTTTTAAAAACAATCAAAATTGTTTCGATGCTTATCCAATTTTTTTTTGAAGGAAAATTATAATATTGAACTAAGTTTATCTTAAATGGTTAGCAAGAAAAAATATGATTAACAAACACATAAGCCCTTGCTCCTAAAGAGATTCGAACTCTCGCATACAAGATTTAATTTAAACTACCAGCCCACACCAATAGACCAGCAGAACATGTTTGTCAAATTGCTTGTAACAAAATATATAATAAGAAATATATTTTCGGGTTCGTCCCGAAAAATACTTCCCTACATCCGATGTGGGGCCCACCCCTACACCGAGTGTCTCACAATACATTTTGTGTCACCCGGTGTTGGGTGGGCCCCACACCGGGTGTAGGGAAGTATTTCCCATTCGTCCCTGTGTAGGGCTGCTTAAAGGGCCGGGTCAATCCGGACCTGGCCCAAAATCGGATCGGTTAGCCCGGTTCGAAATCGGAACCGGGCTAACCGGTCCTGACCCGGTAAGATATCGGGCCGGATCGGTTCGATCCGGACCAAACGGATCCGGGCTAAAAAATTTTATTTATTATGGTATATATTCGATTTTTTGAAGAAAAAAAAATTAAACAAAATAGGTTCCGCGTTGGACCAGGTCCAACCCGGAACCGGTTGGACCGGAGCCGGAAACCGATCCGGTTCCTTAACGGATCGGGCCGGGCCGGGCCGGGTTGAGCCAATAAGCACCCATATCCCTGTATGTGGTTGACTTTATTTCGTGATGGTTTTGTGGTTGCGTTGTTTTGCAGGAAATCAAGGTCGTTGTGGGTTCTTCACCGTGCCTTTGGTCGGTGCCTCAATTCCGTGGTTTGGTTTAGCTACTATATATTGCTTGCAGGGGTGAATCTAGGCATTTGATCAAGGAGGACAAAAGTTAATTACATAAAAATTAAACCAAAATTTCATGATAAATATCCGAGCTTAAAAACTTTAGATAAAAACATTAGGTAAATAATTACAATGCGAATATTTCAAAAAATGGACTTGATTGATTTCAAAAAATAATATATTTACCGAGTTTAATTGTAATAATACAACTATTACAATGCTCGGTTAATTGATATTGAAGAAGGGGCTTGCTCAATTTTAAGCAAAGCAAGATCATGTTCTTTGAATATTTAAGAGACCCATTCTTTTCTGTGAGAGAGTTATAACAGTGCAGATGTGGCATGCAAGTAATTTGTGGTGATATATTTTTGATAATTTAATGATATTTTATATTTGTCTATTGATGAATTGTAAATTACACTACTAAATGTTATTCCGGATTGGATGGAAGTATTTTTTTCATAACGAGAAATCATTTGTTTTACAGATAATAAAAATTTGGATTTTTATTTTTTTTATAAAGATGAAAATAACAAAATAAAAGGAAATAAAAAAAGAAAAAAGAAAAAAACGGACAAAGGATCCACGGAGATTTGCATCGAAGCTCAATGTCCTGATCAAAAGGACAAGGCAACGTGTATGTTAAACATCTGGTAACAAAATTTATATAAGGTGATAACAAATACATACATTAGCATCTTGCTCCCAACGTGAACACTGGTTGTATGTATGATTCAAAGTGCGAAGTCCTCGCCACTTAGACAAGAGGGCCATTTTTGTTGAAATGTTAGTAACATAATATATAATAACCAATATTTTTTAGGGGGAAGTACACATAAATTCGCCCATGATTGCTTGATCTTTTTTATAGTTTCATAATTGTTTCCCAGACAACTTTCTATTTCTCTAAGACTTTTTGTTTGCTCCCCCATTTTCTGGTGACATTTTCAACCTACTTTAGTGTGTGCTTTTTCATGTTCTTTTTTGGGCGGATGCTTGCTTTTATTTTTGAAGAAATCCACACAGAGCTTGCTTCCATTCGTGCTGGCATCATTTCTTCAGATTTAGAATATCTCGGTTTTCATCGGATCGATACAATTACTAAACATCCTTGGTCTTTACCAAATGCATCAAGTTGAACGCATTGCGATGCAGTTAGATTTTACCGAGAACCTACTGGATTTTGTATGTTAGATAGTTGGTATATGGTGGCTATGGCAAACCAAGTGTCGTCCCCAAAAGGTGTTTGTTATGAATTAGACAGATATGTTAGAATTAGTATTTGTATTTTGCATTGTAATGTGTCTGGTCATCGTCTTAGCTGTACATTAGCTCTGTAAATAGGAAGTCTTCACAGCCGAGTATTAAGCTTTTCTTCATTTTGTAAGGTTAATACTCCGTAAGTTTTTTCCTCTTTCGTTCAATGAAAGGTTTACTTCCATATGAACAGCAGGATGCACATGAATATTCCATATCCATGCTTGAAGGTATTCATGAAAAGATGCAGAAGGATAAACGCGAGCGCCGTAGTCAAGGTAAGACCAATAATTCAGTGTAAATTTCTCCTCTTGATTGATCTCTTGAAGTTGGAAGCTAAAACTAGTCACTATTTCTGCAACTAATTTCTTTTCTTCTTGCATCCCTCAACATTGATGCATTTCTTAAAATTGAGGTCGTACAGCTGTAGAGTATAATTTTCAAATCGACATACAGCTTAACAGCTCTCGATGGAAAACACATGTTTGAATTAACAGCTCTTCGGGAATACTTTGAAGACGTCGATCGTACATGGGAGACATTCGAGCAGATATTATGGGGGTCATATTTTCAATTTATTGAAACTATCTAAAAGATAGGTATGATATTCTGTCCACCGAGTTGCCATCCCATTATTTTGTAATCGTCTAAACAAAATTTCTTGTCGATTTTGGATATTTGAAAAAGTTGTATTAACATTTATTTATTGATATTTTTCGATCGACAGTTTGGTGTTAACTTTTGATCTTTAGGTCATCTCCAACCACAAATTTTATTTTAGCGCAACTTTTGCACCCAAAAAGTGTAATTTTTACACCAAATACAAAACTCATCTCCAACCAATCTACTTCAAACTTTACACTATAAAGAATATTTCCTAGAATATTCCTTTTAGTTTCATTTATAACTATTATTTTATTATTTTATATATTTATTTATAAATTTATATTTAAATATTTATCAATTTAATTTAATTTGTTTAAATTAAATTAATTAAATTTATATAAATATTAAATTTCATCAGTTTAATTTAATAATTAATTAACTTAACATAACCATTAATTACTTCATAAACAAGTTTTATATCAATAACAATTATTAAATTTAACTTTTATAAATATTTATTATAAAATTTAATACTATTTAATAATTATTATTTATAAAATTACCAATTTAGTTATAGTTTTTTAAAATAAATAGTATATAATAATAATATAATAATAATTAAACATTTTACAAATAAGAAGAAAACAAAAACAAAAAAAATTTAAAAAAGAAAAAAGCGTCACTTTTGGCGTATTGCTACAGTGACATGCCAAATATGGTGTGGCACTGTAGCACAACACCATTTTCACGCAGAAAATGGTGCTGCGTTGGAGCAATGGAGGGGACGCCATTTTGGCGTCCAACGCCAAAATGGCGTCCCCTTGGAGATGCTCTTAGGTACCATTTGAAGTGAGAGATTGATAAGTAAGATAATGATTAAAATTATGAGATGGTGATAAGTAATATAGTGTAATAAAAGTTATACGATTTTAAAATAGTTGATTAATTTATTTTTTTGTATAATACACTCGAAAATTTGAATTACACTTTTTTTATTGGTTTTTATTTTTGTAACCAAAGTAGGAATAGTAACGACATTAGATTAATTTTTTTTTAAACCAAGCCTAACTAAACTTACAGTTCAAACATTAGATTAACTTATCTTTTAGTTCTTTTTGTTTCTTATTTAGTTAGGAACTTTACCAGAATCGTTTTAATATTACGGCATAACGGTCTGCATTAGGAGTTGTAGCATCCGTGCTTGTTTCAAGTGTTGTTTGCGGTTTATGCATGTGTTTATCATTATTTTATATATATCAATAAGGTGGTCTCTGACACCGATCTTGCACCACGTTGCCAAGGGAACTATTAGATATATAATAGATAACTTGAATGAGTACTTCTTAAATATATATTTTGTGTACAAACGGGTTGGCTTGTTTAGGCCCGCCTCTAGACTGTTGGAACATCCAATTCAACCAACTCAACAACCAGCGGCGGGTTGCGGGTTAGGCAAGCCAACCCGCCAAAAAATAAAAAAAATATAATTTTATTAAGTTTAATGGTTAAAATTATTAAATTAATTACTAATAATCATATTTTATTAATTAATTCAACCCAAACGGGGTTGGCCTGTTTAGGCACATATTGGTTAACCCACCTATTTGGAGGGTTGGGTTGAGCCAACCCGATGGATTCAACCAATTTTGACATCTCTAATTTCGAGGACACGTAAAAAGAATAACCACTCTTAACTTAATTTATAATCAATACTATTAGTAAATCAAGAAATTAGTGGTGGTCTCATGACATTTCGCCAATTTTTAGTTTTCAAAAATATTCTATCAAATAATTTTTTTTATCACCCTTAAAAATAATTAAAGAAATGCAAACACAAAATAAACTTTATTACCACTCAAACAAATAAAACCTATTCAAAAACATAAATATTTACTATATACATTTAAAGATATATTATTTATTTCTTAATATTTCATTGTGAACATGTATATAATTCACTGTAGTTTATTTATGCAAAGGGGGGACTAATACGTAATTTAGATATATTTTATGGGGCGGATTCGTAATTTTATATTCTAAATTTGTATTAGCCGCGAAAATTGTGGTCAATTGCGCCAATCCCCAAACGAAGTGTTGCACCTTTCCATCAAGAAAGGAAGTTAAGAAATTGTTGGGGGAGAATGTTATTTTGAGTACAATCAATTGAAAGAGAACGTTTTTACGGAGAATCTCTTTCCCTCCGTGCTTTAGTCGGCAGGGTCTATAAGGCAGAATCTTGATCTGCTCACCTGTTAAAGCATGAAAATTTAGCTCTAAAATCTAAGGGAAACAAATACAAAACAAGAAGGTTTTTAATGGGTGATGCAGGGATGAAGAATCAAGATTTTGTTCATAGTCCCTCAAAAGGCAAGGATCCTCCCAAATTCAGGAAAAGGCTTTATCAAGTTTGGAAGGGTCGTAATGCAAGTCCTTTTCCCCTTTACCTTTATATGCTTTTTTTTTATTGACCTTCATTGTTTTAATTGTTCTGTGTTTTTTTTTTCTTGCTTAGTTTTTATTTGTTTTACTGCCACCCCCCCCCCCCCCCCCCTTCCTTTTCTACATGGAAATTGAAGTTCGGGGTTTTGGTTTTACTTGGTAAATCTTGATCGGCACATTTAATAGCTTCCAAAATCTTTAATAGGATTCACGGCATTGTTTAGCAGATGTAGAATGAATATCTGGTCTTGAAGTAGCTGTGACACTAGCATTTTGGAAATTAATTTGATTATGATTGAGATATAGAACCAACAGTGATTCAAATTGATATTCTGATTTCTAATGTTCTTTCAACTTGTGTTGAACATTGCATCTTCTGTTTAACAAACTCATTGCAGATTTCTAGTGTTGATTTCTTGATTGAATAACCATTGTTAACATGCTTGTGGCTACTGTACTCTCGTATACTTGCTATTAATTGTGTGATAAAGAATCTGCAAAAATTTGTGAAAATTTTTTATGTCCCGTATTTCAAAAGTTACCGAAGCAGGAAATCTAATGAGTGTGAGATCGTTAACCATCTGAAACTTTCCATGACAAAGCACAATCATAAATTTGTTGCCTGAACGTTTCAGAAATTTTTGTGTGGCGGGAGATTGATCTTTGGCCCTGATTCAGCATCACTCCTTTTATCGACCGTCCTGGTAGGGGTCCCTGTATTAACATTCTGTGTCAGAATGCTTCCATGGGTCCAAGCAGCCAACTACCAGTATGGATATTATGTGTTAACCATTGCATTTCTCCTCACAGTTTTGGTAAGAAAGCTGGTGGCTTTTCCACAGGAAAATATGGAGTTACTGACATCTTAATATCTTAACTTTTGTAGGATTTAGTTTTCCTCTTCATGACATCTGCAAGAAATCCTGGAATAGTTCCGAGGAATTCAAGGCCCCCTGATTCAGATGACTCATTAAATTCCAGTATTTCATCCACTGAGTGGATCCATGTCGCAACTCACGATTTGAAATTACCAAGAACGAAGGATGTTTTTGTCAACGGTCATGTGGTTAAACTGAAGTTCTGTGAAACTTGTTTGTTATACTGCCCACCACGATCATCTCATTGCTCAATATGCAACAACTGTATCCTGAAGTTTGATCACCACAGTCAATGGGTAGGACAGTGTATTGGAGTTGTAAGTTTTTCGTGTTGGAGTTGCTCAATATCGTACTATTATTCCTATTAATATTCTCTCTATTACTCCACCAGCATTCGTATTCTTCGATCTTGATACATTTTTTGTGGTCATAGATCAATTTACTCACTAGTTAAAACGAAAAATAAAAAGCAATTTTAACAAACAAATGATTCTTTGCACATGTCTGTCTTCTGTTTGTAAATCTACAGACTAACATTACCTTCCTTCATTTGATGTTATTGCAGCGCAACTATTGGACTTTCATTTGGTTTATATCAATATCAACACTCCTGTCCATATACATTTTGACGTTAACTTTGTGGCTCCTCGTAAAAGAACCAGGTTCAAGAGACGTCGTAGCTCTCATTCTATTGGTATACTGCTTCACTGTGTTATGGTTTGTTGGAAGGCTTAGTATATTTCATATCTATCTTATCTGCATTAACCAGGTTAGTCACTTTCTCTTAAACAACAGCTGTATTGATATTATCAGTCAGTAACAGACTTGTTCTGTTGTCTTTTTTTTTTAATGACATCTAATTATGAGTAGTAAAAATCAGCTATGCCAATATATCCTAACATGTAAATACTAATTCAACAGACAACATATGAGAACTTCATGTATCATTATGATAAGAATGAAAATCCATTTGACCGTGGGATGCTCAAGAACATCAAGGAATTTCATATCTTTCATTCAATGCCTTCTCTGGTCAATTTCCGAGAATGGGTGAATGGAAAGGATGATACAAGTGCAAGATCCAAATTTGTTGGAGACAGACCTAGCTCAAACAGGAGGATAGACTTAGAACTTGGTATTCTTGGAAAGGATGGTATACCAGAAGATGCACAAACTTCGGATTATAGCAGCACTGATGACATTTTGGAGGGTGAAGGACGAAATATTGATGTCGACCACTTTTCCATTTTGGGTGCTCAAGAAGAAGCAATTGATGTTGTGGTGGATGTTGATCTTGGACCGAGGATTGCCCCAGAACTTCATTCGTAGTCATGTTTCCTCCAAATGCGTTTGTGTCCACATCTAATTCATATTTCTATAGTCTGGAATACTGTGTTTTTGAAATAACTGAACCAACCAAATTGTACACATAAACCGACCAGTTGAAACTAATTTACCCAAAAAAACCGAACTAATCTTTTAAAGTAGCGGAAGCAATTGCCTCGTTGGGCTTCTTTTGGTTGTACATCCATATCTGTTCGATATAAAAACATATGAAAAAAGAATATATTCTGTTTATTTGGTATACACATTCCCTTCTGCGGAAAATAATTGAACTGAACTAAAGTGTATTTATTTTATGACCTAATCAAATGGTTTGTTTGGTTGTTTATAAGTTTTACCACTGATTTATAATGATGTTTTTCAAGGTTGATGAGGTTTTAGTCTTAGGAAACATGGAACACGCTATTTAAACTAAAAATGATTTGATTTTAGCGACAGTAATCACCACTAAGGCATAGAGAATTGATGGGCAATTTGCATTTATGGTGGCAATGTATAGATTTTATTTTCTAGCCTTAACAAATTTCAAAAGTAATTTTCTTTCTTTTTATAATATTTTTTGCCTCTTTATTTTCATACCCAATGGGATCAGACACAGTGGCAGATCAAGCAATTTGACGAGTCCGGACCGCTGCATCCCTGCCTGATCGATATTCCATTTTTTCAAGGCAAGATTTTCAAGAATAAAGATGTGATTTTGGATTTTTAGTTCGCACAGCTTAGCAGAATGCTTTGCGACAGAAGGAACTTTGTGTGTACATTGCATATTTTTATATATAATGTTTGATCTGTAGAGTATAGTTTATTGAATTTCTTCCTCCTTTTTGTGTTATTTTTTAGACATGAAACTCTTTTGTAATTAGTATTTGATAAATTTATTTAAAGAATCGTGACATCAAAATTTGGACCAAGCGATAAATATATTTTATTTTTCACGACATATCTCTCATTTCAGCGAATTCCCATTCGGGAAATGCAAATACTTTTAAATCTTTAATTGGTTAGTGATTTCGTATGAATGATCAAGAATAGTAGAAATACTCGATTTTTTATGTCTTTTTTCCTATGTGGGCTTTTGTCGGAAGCTTATCACATCTTTTCACATTGAGAACCAGAACTGAAAAGGCTCTATCGAGTTTGGAGATGAAGCAATGTAAGAGATGAAGCAATGTAAACCAATTTTATGTTTTATTTCAAAAAAACATAAATTTGTGTCTGACTATTATAAGATGAGGGCCTTCTTGATTCTGGTTGCATAGTTTTCTTCAATTGAGAAATAAATTGCTATGTTATATTTGGATGTTAGTATTGTGTGTGACAAACTTTTCATGTCCGTTCTTCTGAAAATTGATCTTTTGATTTATGTTTGTCCATATATATATATATATATTAATATATATTGGTTCTTCTAGCACCGCGCCTTGATATATAGAAAATAAAGATAAACACATGCAATGATTCAAATAATATCTGCATTCCGGCTTTCTATTGTACATGCATAGCGGCACCCGCAAACAATTCGCTGGAACCTTTTTTTTAAAAGAAAAACACATGATACTCGTGCAGCTGGTGTGGTTAGGGTCAACACATGCTATTTCGGAGTGCTACAAAAAAAAAAAGTAAACAGCATCAGAAGGAATGCTGCAACTTCAAAAGCAGGCATCTACGCTGGTAAAGAATTGGAAAAATGGCTACATCTGCTAAGATAGCTGAATCTTAGTTAAAAGTTTGTTGGCAGTAGGAGCAAAAAGAACTATGTGCCGAACACCAGGCTTAATAAAGCCTTCTTCAACACCTTTGTCGAACCAATTGAGTAACAAGTCATTGTAACCGTCTACATTTAGCAAACTAACCTGTCCACAAAGCCACACATATCAAGGAGGAATACGAATTAACTGGTTTTTTCTGGCACAAAGATAGGTGAATCACCAGCATTTTTATTAATTCCGAGTTGTGCCCATGTTATAATTTCCATCGTCTCTTCCATGGTTCCATACCCTCCTAGAAAAGTTAGGAAGTAGACATAGATATGCTTCTTTCTAAATAAATTGTAAAATACAATAAATTTATTGGATAAAGAATACTCATGCTTCGTTTTTTATGTACATTTACCAGGAAGGGAAATGAATCTTCGGCCTCTTTAGCCGTTTCAGATTTACGCTCATGCATTCTGACGATTCTCACCTCCAAAGTTCATCCTGATATCTGTCAATATAACTTAGCTATAATACTGTAAATCACTGAAAGCTACAAATACAATAAGGGCTCCCCTAATTAATCTTATGAGGGTTTAACATATGAAACCATAAATTAAATAAACAAGGGTGCAAGTTCTATTCAATTTGCAACACAGCTGCTGCATAACAAGGATTTTTAAGTAGGGGAGACGACCCTCGAGTCCCTAAACTTGACCAGTAAGTCATATCAATCTGGATTGGTCAATGGAAAAAACAACTAACATTTTGGCATAAAGTCGATAAGAAGAAGCACTCTCATGCAAATATAACTCAAAGGGGACTTGAGCTCTGCATAAAGAAAAACCGGGTCAAGGTATCTTATAGCATAGAAGCTCATTCACATTTTTCGTTACTTCTTTCAAAACTTACGTAAGAACATGGCAACCACCATTAAACTCTTCTGAGAAATTAGCACCATCAACCCGACACTTCCACCAGCGTACACCAAGTTTAACTTCCTATCTACATGCAACCACCCAATATTCACGAGACAATCTTTATCAAACAAGTAATAATCAAATCGAAGGGATGGCTAAATGTATATCCAGGTTGAACTCCACATTTTTATGAAAAACAAGCCACAATAAAGGAAAAGCACTTGTATAAACAAATATAATTCATGAAAAAACATTCAGAATCATTGAAAAGCTCCAATCAACATAATACAAGAATCACATTCTTCATGAAGAAAATATCCACCCCAAAAGTCAATACCATTAAGTTTCAACACATTGAATCTTTTTCCATGAAAAGAAAACATACCGATTGGTTCATTTTCCATGTCATTAGCAGCATCGGTGAAAACTTTCTTGTGGCATGTTACATGAAAACATGCATTTTTTATTTCTGGAAGGATATGTTTTTAAGAAATAGTAAATAAAATTCGTAATTATTTTACTAAGTAGTTTTATTTAATTATACTTTGTATATATATATTACTCTTTATCATATTAAATATGCTTCTTGCATTTTGGTAAATTCAGTATATAAAAGAAACAAAATAAAATAAAAATACTACACCTTTGAATCTATTTCCGTCATTTGCATAATCAAGAATCTTATTTGACTATTGTTCCCCAATTCCATATTTATTTTTTTAATAAAATAATTACTTCTAGATAAGTACATAGTTATTTTATCTATTAAAAAAATCTTGTCTGGTTAACGAAGAAGCAATATATTTTTATGACACTAGCAAAATTAATTGTGTTGCTAATATATTTGACTAAATTTTAATCACTTAATTATGTTATTCTGTTTCTACAGTCAAAAGGACACATCATCACAATGACAACCAAAACACCATAAACACAGAAAACAGAGATGCAAACCTCTAAATATGCATAACCTAATGCACAACGGTAATCAAAATCAGGCGAGAAAAAGATAAGGAAACCAAAAACACACCTAAAGAAGATATTAAGCGACAACCGAGCAAATCCCGCATACCACAAACCACGACCCAACAGTAAAATCATTGAAGACAGTTGTACGGTATCAGGGTCTTGGCGTACGGCACGATGATAGACCTAGATCCAGAGAAATGAGAGAAATCGAGACTCCGGACACCCGTAAAATGAGAGAAAACCTAATGCCCCAGAAATAATAAATGAACAGGCCCAACACATTTTTTTAAAAAAGAATAGAAACACAAAAGCCACAAGCACTGAAACTAAAAACCACCTTTTTCTTGATAGTCTCTTAAATCTTGTCACCTTCATCCATTCTTATCTCCCTTGCCAGATAACCGAAATTCTTGAACATTTTGGGCCCCGGAGATCCCGCTTTCGCAATCAGAAGGTGCATAATCATCCGGATCTTGCTCATCAAGATTAGGACCAGCATACAAGTTTTCTGCATTTGAACTTTAAGGAACAAAAATTGCCGGTGTTGTAGCTGTATTTTAAGTAATTTGAGCCAAATCCTAACAACACTCTTCCTTTCCATCAAACCATCGCCCAGGGCATAAGCCTCAAGCACCTAGGCGCTGAATAGGCGCGGTCACGCACCAAAAGCGCCACACTCGGGCTTGGCCACAAGTGAGGGCTTTTTACAACCATGAGGTGACCGACTTAGAAAAAATTCAGAAACTTGTAAACCAAAGTTAACTTGGTCTCAACTACAAACTTCGGACACAGGAAAAAATTAAAATGGGTTCGACATAAAACGTAATAATCATTCCTGTTCTAATTACTTAGTCTAACAAAACAAAAACAAAAGAAGAGAACCATTAACAGATATTTTACAAAGACACCTAAAAAACTCCACTATAAAATTGGGACTTTGAAAAATTAATTGTGTAAAAATAGATGCAAATATTAGGGAAATATTTATTATTAACACTATATTTGACGTGGGCAGATTGAAACGAAAAAAAAACGGCTAAAGACTGAACTTGACCTACCAAAAGTAACAACAGCAAAATAAAGAACAGCGGCGAGGAAGTGAACCACCAACGTTTCCAGATTTAAATAAACCTGCAGCCACAACAACCAATAACATGACATAAGCCACCAATCACAAATCAAGCTACATAACCTAAGAAAAAAATAGGCAGCCGAAAAACTAATGAAACTCTCAATCCAGCTTTGGAAACACAATTCCCAAAAGAACTTGGAAGGCAAAATTTTAAAAATACACATCCAAAACATCACTGAAACAACATCTCGACACAAATACACATCATACTAATAAGCAAAGTTAAAAGGCCAAATGTCCAAAACTGGTTTCAGATTTGTAAAAATCATACTGATAATGAAGCCACCAAACCATAAAACCACATGTATGGAAACAAAAACACCAAACAATATATATAGATCATGAAAACCACCCAATCCACCTGATTTCCTACAGAAAAACCAAAAATAATATGCAATCAGAAAATAATGGCAAGATAAAACCACCGACAATACCTCCTCCCGCACGACAACAGCTCTCATCCAAAGGAGAACCATCAAACACCTAACTCAACTCAGGAAAGAAGAGAAGGAGTCGCTAAAGCGAAATGAGTGAGACATGCAGGAAGGATAACCACCAACACGTAACGGAGGAGAGAAGAGGGAGTCGGTGAAGAGAAATAAGGGAGACGTGCAATTTGATTATTCATGGGCCAGGCAACAACAAATAATTGGGACAATTATATGGGTTAACACAATAGGGCCATAGAAATACAAAATACAAGCGGCCTAAAAAAATAAGGCAAGCCCAAAAAAGGCCCTATAACCAGAGAGGCCCAGTGCACTGTACAGAACGGTGCTACTGTTTCTCTAAACAGTATCCATTCCACACATATAATAGTTGTAATTGTAATAATAAAATAATATAAAAGCTGTATACAATCGATTTTCTTCTGTATCAAAAATCCACACCTACCAACGTCATAAGATATTTTACAAATTAAATCAGAATATTTTTAACTTTTGCAAGAACATAATTTTAAACCAACTTCCAACTTTTTTAGTTAAAAGTTACATAAGATTTTACATCAGAATCAACCAGAATTATACATCGAAAGATATATTCGAGTGCTGCAATTCTTGATTGAAACATAAGTTATTTTGAATTTGCCAACATATCTTTGAGGATACATCATTCTCTCGATTATGCTCTTCCTGAAATATAGTAGTGCATTTGAAAAATTCAAATCAATACTTTTTTTGTTTACTTTCTTAACCCTTTGGGGAAAAACATGGCGTACCACTGAATGTTCAAGGATATCCTCGTCTACTTGAAGATTGTTCAAACAGTTATAACAAATGAATATTGACAACTTTATACAAATCATAAGTCACATGGAATTTCATCAAGATACATGTAGTCCCTTAATGTAATTAAAAAAACATAACTGCTCAAAATGTCTTTTTTCAGTTGATAAAAAGTTGAATGAAATTTACTCGGTTCCAGAGTTTTTCCCTTGTTCATTTTTTGATAAGCCACCCTTCACATTGCTGATATTAGCCAAAAAATTCATTCCATCTTTTATCTTTAATGCATAGGCTCTACGTTCAAAATATATAATCAAACAAGCAGAAATCAACAGTGCTATAAAAATCAACAAATGAAATGAGAAATCATAGTGTGGACATAAATGACACGGCTACGCATGTGAAGAATGAGGGAAAAATTAAGGAAACATAAGATAAACATTAGGGAAATAAAACAGCCAAATTGATCTCTCATTGACAATGAGTGCTAAAAACAAGAAGTTGTTTAGATTGTCTATGGACATCACTGTACAAGTCCAAATGCACATATCCTTATATTAGTGTATAAAAAAATTACACATATACTCAATATGAGTAATAGTATTGTCCCACTACAATAAATAAGGAGTGGATATAAAGGCCAATGAGCTATTATCATTGAAGAGACGGCAGTTAGTGGTACATTAGTTTTGGGACAATTACTATCTAAACTAAAATCGAACTAAAGAAATTGGTACCAGCATCAATTGTATAAAAATGCGAATGGTGGAGAGACTAATATGACTTTAGTGCAATAATATCCACATTTTCAGTGACTGCAGCAAATTATTATGAGAGAAGAAACAAAAAATGAGCTATATTTTTTAACTGACAAGGTAAACAAACCTGGCAAAAGCTAGGGAAGACAAGAAATGCTATATATGCATAGATAGATCTGCAATAATAATAAGAGAGAGAAAAAGTTTATGGTGAACCTCGTAGTTGAAATATTGGACATATAAAACAAAAAAGGAGGGCAGAATACTAAAAAATTACCATATCGGAAATATTGAATTTGGCTACACAAAAAACATTCATCCCCACCACGACACCTCAAAGAACAAGGATGATTCGAAGGTGCAAATGCAGAGGAACAAAAGCAAGGACAGTTATCTATATGGCATTGAATATCTAACAAAATACAAAAGGAATAGATTAGATAAATAAATAGGTTATTTTAATTTATCTAACACACAAAACTATATAGCACCGCTTGGTTCGAATGATGTAATTCAAGCTCGAATGATGTAATTATTGAATGATTAGTAACTAGACGATAAAAATGATGACTATAAGTTGTATATAATATTGTGATAAAATAATGTTATGTTTGATGTGTTTTTTAGGTGTATGATAAATGTAAGAACATATTTGCATTATACCTAAAATATCCATCATTTAACCAACATAAACCAACCCTTGTTCACATCTGTTTGAAATCTTCCAAATGCTTTCAAAGCAGACCGCACAAAAAAGAATTTGATGCTATTACGTAAATGCTACTCCAACCAAAACAACTTATTCAAAAAACTAATATATAATATATAAGTATGTGGTTTAGGCTTATTTAAAATTGGGTTTGAGCTTATTGAAAATAGGATTTGAGCTTATTATTTTTTAAGTAATTTGAGCCCAATCCTAGCACTTTTCATTTCCATCAAGCCATCGCCTAGAACTTAAGTCTCAGGCACCAAGGCGCTGAATAGGCGCGGCCTGATGTATGTGAGGCTTTTTACAAACATGCATGTGACCGACTTAGAAAAAATTCAGAAACTTGTAAACAAAGTTAACTTGGTCTCAACTACAAACTTCGGACACAGGAAAAAACTAAAATGGGTTCGACATAATGAAAAATTAGTGAATTGGAACGGGAAAAAAGGGAAAACGTAATAATCATTCCTGTCCTAATTACTTAGTTTAACAAAACAAAACAAAAGAAGAGAACCATTAACAGATAGTTTACAAAGACACCTAAAAAACTTCACTATAAAATTGGGACTTTGAAAAATTAATTGTGTAAAAATAGATGCAAATATTAGGGAAACTATTTATTATTAACACTATATTTGACGTGGGCAGATTGAAACGAAAAAAAACGGCGAAAGATTGAACTTGACCTACCAAAAGTAACAACAGCAAAATAAAGAACAGCGGCGAGGAAGTTAACCACCAACGTTTCCCGATTTAAATAAACCTGCAGCCACAACAACCAATAACATGACATAAGCCACCAATCACAAATCAAGCTACATAACCTAAGAAAAAAATAGGCAGCCGAAAAACTAATGAAACTCTCAATCCAGCTTTGGAAACACAATTCCCAAAAGAACTTGGAAGGCAAAATTTTAAAAATACACATCCAAAACATCACCGAAACAACATTTCGACACAAATACACATCATACTAATAAGCAAATTTAAAGGCCAAATGTCCAAAACTGGTTTCAGATTTTTAAAAATCATACTGATAATGAAGCCACCAAACCATAAAACCATATGGACACAAAAACACCAAATAATATATATAGCAATCATTGTACTCTTACATACTTTCTCGAGAGTCTGTTTAATAGTTTTGCAGGTTTTTAGTGGATATCATCATTGTCCAACTATTATATGCCAAGAATTAAATTTTGTCCACCATTGCTATAGATTTTAGCTCTAGATTTTAGAACTATATTTAAACTCGATGAGACCATCTCAACTATAAATAGTTTGTCATCAGATATTCTGTATGCACAATTGGCGTTTGTGTTGCTGTAATGATTTAAGAGTTACTCTTGTACATATAGCACTTTGTCTTGCATGTTCAAAATATGATTATCACTCACGTAGCATTTTACCTCGCAGGTTCAAGAGGTTGACCTCTGAGATTTCCTTCTACCTTGCTTCTCTGTTACGCCAGCTGGCTTCATAGTAATGCACACCACGTGAAATTCCATCAAATGCTTGTGAGAGTTCTCACTTGCAAGACCATGAAAAGAAGGCAGTAAATGAATTAAACCATACTTAAGTTCAAAATTTACGTTATTTGCAAGAGCAGGGAAAGTGATGCAGAGAGTCTGTTGATCCAAGGTAGGATTTGCCAGCTGTCTCAAGCTTTGATTCGCAGCCATCATGTTCCTCTCTTCTTCTTCAAGTATCCTAGCATCTCTTCTTCTTCGATGTAGTGTCCAATCCGTAGCACCGTTCTGTACAGTGCACTGGGCCACTCTGGTTATAGGGCCTTTTTGGGCTTGCCTTATTTTTTAGGCCGCTTGTGTTTGGTATTTCTATGGCCTTACTGTGTTAACCCATATAACTATCCCAATTATTTGTTGTTGCCTGGCCCATGAATAATCAAATTGCACGTCTCCCTTATTTCTCTTCAGCGACTCCCTCTTCTCTCCTCCGTTACGTGTTGGTGGTTATCCTTCCTGCAGCCACTGGTTTCAGATTTTTAAAAATCACAAATAACATTTCCCGATTTTTATGTCTTGAATACCACAACAAGCAATAGATTTTCTTCTTTATCAAAAATCCACACCTACCAATGTCATAAGATATTTTACAAATTAAATCAGAATATTTTTAACTTTTGCAAGAACGTGATTTCAAACCAACTTTTAACTTTTTTTAGTTAAAAGTTACATAAGATTTTAAATCACAATCAACCAGAATTATACATCGAAATATATATTCGAGTGCTGCAATTCCTGATTGAAACATAAGATATTTTGAATTTGCCAATGTATCTTTGAGGATACATCATTCTCTCGATTATGCTCTTCCTGAAATATAGTAGTGCATTTGAAAAATTGAAATCAATATTTTTTTTTATTTACTTTCTTAACCCTTTGGGGAAAAACATGGCGTACCACTGAATGTTCAAGGATATCCTCGTCTACTTGAAGATTGTTCAAACGGTTATAACAAATGGATATTGAGTACAAATCATAAATCACATGGAATTTCATCCAGATACATCTAGTCCCTTAATGTAATTAAAAAACATAAACAGTTCAATGAAATTTACTCGGTTCTAGAGTTTTTCCCTTGTTCATTTTTTGATAAGCCACCCTTCACATTGCTGATATAAGCCAAAAAATTTATTCCGCCATTTATCTTTAATGCATAGGCTCTACGTTCAAAAAATATACTCAAACAAGCAGAAATCAACAGTGCTATAAAAATCAACAAATGAAATGAGAATCATAGTGTGGACATAAATGACACAGATACACATGTGAAGAATGAGGGAAAAATTAAGGGAACATAAGATAAACATGAGGAGTGCTAAAATCAAGAAGTTGTTTAGATTGTCTATGGACATCACTGTACAAGCCCAAATGCACATATCCTTATATTAGTGTATAAAAAAATTACACATCTATTCAATATGAGTAATGGTATTGTCCCACAACAATAAATAACGAGTGGATATAAAGGCCAATGAGCTATTATCATTGAAGAGACGGCAGTTAGTGGTACATTAGTTTGGGGAAATTACTATCTAAACTAAAATCGAACTACAGAAATTGGTACCAGCATCAATTGTATAAAAATGCGAATGGTGGAGAGACTAATATGACTTTAATGCAATAATATCCACATTTTCAGTGACTGCAGCAAATTATTATGAGAGAAGAAACAAAAAATGAGCTATAATTTTTTACTGACAAGGTAAACAAACCTGGCAAAAGCTAGGAAGACAATAAATGCTATATATGCATAGATAGATCTGCAAGAATAACAGATGGAAAAAGTTTATGGTGAACCTCGTAGTTGAAATATTGGACATATAAAACAAAAAAGGAGGGCAGAATACTAAAAAGTTACCTATATCGGAAAAATTGAATTTGGCTACACGCAGAAAGCATTCATCCCAACCACGACACCTCAAAGAACAAGGATGATTCGAAAGTGCAAATGCAGAGGAACAAAAGCAAGGACAATTATCTACCTGGCATTGAATATCTAACAAAATACAAAAGGAATAGATTAGATAAATAAAAAGGTTTTTTTATTTATCTAACACACAAAACTATATGGCACCGCTTGATTCGAATGATGTAATTATTGAATGATTAGTAACTAGAGTGATAAAAATGATGACTATAAGCTGTGTAATGTATTGTGATAAAATAATGTTATGTTTGATGTGTTTTTTAGGTGTATGATAAATGTAAGGACATATTTGCATTATACCTAAAATATCCATCATTTAACAAACATAATCCAACCCTTGTTCACATCTGTTTGAAATCTTCCACATGCTTTCAAAGCAGACCGCACAAAAAAGAATTTGATGCTATTACGTAAATGCTACTCCAACCAAAACAGCTTATTCATATAAAGCTTTGTGAACTGCTTAGTCTCCCCTATTTTCTCATTCTCTGCATTTATTAGATTAAAAATTCTTTTTTAGTACAGCTATATTAGGCATGTATGACAATGCTGGAGCTGGCTCTACTCAGGGCTTCAAAGGAAGCAAAAGTCGAATTTCATGCTTCACAACTGTTTACAGTTACATATATAAACTAAATTATGGACACAAACAATTAGAACATCACAACACATGAAGCTTTCTCAATATACAAGTACGCATAAAGAAGCCCAGCAGAAGTCCTAAACTTTTCAGGGAACGTGGATATTTTGAAAATGGAGACTCAAATTTACTAAAGAGCACCACAATACATGAGGTAAGATTGGTAGCTCACGTGAACTTATGAAAACAGCAGCCTAGATCTTCAGTTTCGAAAGATTATTTAATGTTTACTTACATATGCATGGATGATATATCTATTGCCCTTTTTTCCTCAAATGGTTCAGATTGTGTGTTGGGCTGAACACACATTTGGTTCCTTTCAAAAGCATAATTCTGTGGCACTTTTACTCAAGCAAGTAATCTTCATAATTCTGCATATCTGCAAGCAAGTAATCTGCAAGTAATCCAAATAATTCTGTGGCACTCGAAAAGCAAACAAATAATCGAAAAACAAGAAAGAAATCCAACCAGGTACGTCCAACATAAAAGCCAAAAGCAACTCCATAGAGGTCACAACCTATAGAATGACAATATGAAATTAAGTATTGAATTACTCAATGTACCAATATGGGATCCCCAAGTGTTCAATGAACCAAAACATAACAAAATGCATGTTCAGTCAAAATATACCAAAGCATCACCATAACATAGTTCATCCAAAAATTTTGTATAAATAAACATTAGATCACTATCCCCCAACAACATTATCCTCCTTGCAAAAGCCTTCTCGCTGGGCTTAATCTGCCAGCATGACCAATCGCTAGAAAAGTCCTAATCATGTTGGAACAATTGTAAATAGAATGGAAACGCTAAAAAAACATAAACGTGTTTTAAAACAAAAAACATAAACATGTTTCCAACAAACTGGATTGTGGAAACACAATTTTATTGGAATGACAACGCTAAAAAAACATCTAAACATGTTTCCAACTACTAAACTCGTGACTCATCCGAAAAACATCTTCTATCGAATAGGATTGACATCTTCAAGTCCCGAAAAATCAAGCACAAGAGGAGTCATCCCAGACTTAAATCCACGGAGAAGCAAAATAAAACCAACTCCAGTTCATAAATTTGAGACCAAACCCACAGCTACAAATTAAAAAGAAACTTCTTGCAATAAAATCTCAAAGGGAAGTTTTATCAAAATTACGAAAAGCCACAATGTGAAATCACAAGATGCTCGAGAAGCTGATGTATACGTAAGTACCAAAACACAACAATTAGGAACAAGCATTATATGATTAATTACCTTCGAGAAGACACGAATATGTATGGCTATGGAAAAGGGACGAACTGATAGCCGTAAGGTCGAAGTTTGTAAGCTTTGCCTTCAAAATTGTAAGGTCGAAGCTTGTAAGTCTTTAACATGTAGAAATGTCGGTAGAATTGTAAGGTCGAAGTTTTGGTTCATGGCAAATGGTCTATCTGTAAATATGACATCCTTGTCAAGGGTGCCCTACAAATGAGGTTTGCTAATACCAAGGCATGAGGTGGGATAAATATACATCCACTTAACGCTTCTAATCAAGAGTTGGAAGGAATTGGTAGGTTTAGTAAAAAATGAACCAAACAAAGGCTTGGCCCATTAATCACTCCACAATCACGCTTAATCAATCATATCAAACACAACCTATATGTATAAGCAATGGGTTAAGAGTAAGACATCTAGACTGTGCCTTTTCAATGGGTTAAGAGTAAGACATCTAGACTGTGCCTTTTCAATGGGTTAAGAGGAGGACATTACTGATTAGAAATTATTCATCTTAAAGCTTAAGCTGATGAAGTTGTATGGTCAAAAATTTTATGTATTAAAATATTTCTAAAATGTAAGCCAGAACAAGATAATGTTTAGGCTACTCGCATCTTCAGGTTTTGTCGAGTTTGCAAATGTATGCCAACCTAAAAGGTATGGAAATGAACTGCAACGACACAAAGTGAGCAGTGGTAATTATAAAATTTGTAGGCATCCTGAATTGATTGCATAAAAGCCATATTGATTCCAAAATTACTGATAAAGATTGAGAGCAAATTCGTATAGCTACTACCAGATTGGCAATCAATAGGACAATGATATAAACACTGTAAAGGCAACAAATTGTTAGAGGAACTGAGCAGCGGACAAAGCTGATACTTACATTGAAGGATGACATGAGAATAGCAGACTTCGCCTTAGAGATGGGGATATAAATATTCTCGTCCACATTTATAAGCTTGTTTCGAACACCTTTAAATCATCAAACAATCTCATGATCAAAAGCTGCAATAAACAAATATAGTATCTCAAAAAGTTTATGGCATGATTTTAAGAGAAATACGTCATTACTGAGACTGAATTAGTGGATCCAATTCTTTCTGGAATTAAAGTATATTTCTTATCAGCACGCGGATTAATTTTGTAGATCTGAAGATCCTTTAGTGGAAGTGGACGACTGGAAGCAGAGAGAGCTGCATTTAAACAGATCACGGCCAGTTGGCATTAAAAGTTTCTTGAAGTTTAATTACCAGATTAAATCTAATAAAACCAAATTATGGACAAATTAGTTGAATTATGATGGCGGTTATAAAAACATGCAGCTCAAAAAAGAACAAAAAAAACCCACATGCATAAAAACTTGACTTAAATCATCAAGCAACAATAAAAATCATTTGCTGAGTGATTATAAATAAAAAGAATCATAATTTCTCATTTGAGAAAAGTTTTCAGATATGAAATGCATTCTACACGTTAGATAGCAATGTGGCATCATTTTGGAAATACTGCATAAAATTTAATGAGTGTGTTTGCATAGAAAAAGGCTACTAAATCAAACCTGAATCGGGTTTGATAGTTTATTATCAAGCAAGGTGTCCATCAGCATTTTCTAATATAATGATTTGCTAGGCTATCTAGAAGTGGGACTCATAACATCAGACAAACACAAAACAGAAGTATTAGCACGTGGATTTAATACTTATTTGATTTCATTGGAATGGAGAAAGTATCACAGTCCTGTAACTCTGCCTGCTAGGTGTCGCTTGGATCAGAAAAATTTGTCACCAAAAAACTTCTCTCACACAAATTCAAGTCTAGTAGTAATAGGCTGTCCACAAGAAGCATGCTAATTTCCAAGAATAGTGAAATACCTCCCACTGCTGAAGCAGAACGATTCCTCTGACCGCCTAAGGATCTGCAAAAATTTATACTTTTAAATCGCCTATGTGTTGTTTGTATCATGAAGCATATACGTTTAAATCATGGTGATGAAACCAAGAAGATTTTGATCACGATGGCGCTCTTACTTAATCGAATGGAATTATTTTCAAAATTGAATTGTATTTTTACATAATCTATGACAGAAAAAACATGAAGCTACCAAAGGTAGCACATAACTTCAATTTTACGAGGCAGACAGTTTTTTAAGGGAGTATTAGTCATGGACGGTGCAGCCTAATCTGTAATACATGAAGCTAAACCTTGTCCAATGCTACTTATGAATACCTGACAAACTGACCATCACAAGACAAACACGGAGTCCACACAAATAAGGTAAAAAAACCAGGGAGTCTGAAGCATAACATATAAGCTTTCTTTTACACGGTTTCAGTTTTCTGCTAAAAAATGACATCATTGGGTACAATATACAATATCAAAATTCCATTAAGTCGATGCCAATTAATTTATTCTCATCTTGCATCCTCGTACCACTTTGAGATGTCCCTACTACATGAACCTCGTATACTATATACAATGAACAGACCCAAAATCCAAACTTGAAATTCAAATAAGACAAATCACAAAACAGATGAATCGCACAAATCCAACCACAATTAACAAAACTGAAGAATGTATATCTTCGATAATCGATATCAGACTCATCAAGATCTGATAAAAATCTGCACAAACCCATTCAAATTCAACGATAAAACCCATAAATACTCAAAATCTAGTATTTGCGTCCAATCTATCATTAAAAAAACTGAAAGAGAGAAAAAGAATAAGGGATGATTTCACCTTGCAAGGTCTGGCTTTGATAGCAATTCTTGCGGATAGTTCCAGCTTGCTTACGGTAATTTTGGGGGCACCTGTCAGTCTTCGAGTCAACAACCGGAAATTGGGGATTTATACACGATGAAATTTGAGTGATTGAGGAATTTGAGGATTTGTGCGGGATGGGTTTTGTGAATATAGGGTTGAAACTTGAAAGGAACTGATAAACGCTAGCGAAGGGGAAAAAATTTGGTGCGACACTATGCATCACTGTTAAGCTGTTTCTGATAACAGCAAACGTTGTGCGCTTATCATGTTTTAGTATAGCATATAAAGCAATAATAAAACTCATCCTGTCTGGGATGGGTCTAGACCAAGATCTACATTAAACTCATCTTATCGGGATGGGTCTAGACCCGCTTCAATCGGGTTTGGAAGCGGAGGCGGGTCTTTGGATTGGTCGAACCCACCTCAGATCGCCCCGCTATACATTTTAATTTTTTTTAAAATTTAATATTGAATATATATGTCACTTCTTTCATTGAACAATAAAGTGTCATTGTTTAATTTTATATCAAAACTCATGTATTCATGTTTAAAAAGTTTGACATTTTGAAAAGAATGAGAGCAAATTAATAAATATTTTATAACTTAAAGATAGTTTTACAAAGTTTATTATAAATATTTACTAAGAGAAAAAAGAAATTCAATCACAAAAAGAAATTCAATCACAAAACTTATTTTTTGTGTTTCAAAATTGATTTCTACCTAAATTTTTTTTTAAAAAAAATTGAAACGGGGCGGGGCGGGTAACCCGCTTGGTTCGCACGTCTAGACAGGGCGGGGCATGTCCGGGTTTTTTGTGTAGCGGGGCAGGTCTTAGAATTGGCCAAACCCATTTTATTGTCATCCCTACTCCTCTGCCTTCGGTTTGCTTTCCTTTTTTAACCTTTTGTTGCATTTTTTTGCTAATCGATAGAAAACGATTTTTGTATTATTTTTCTAATTGATCTTAATCTTAATGGAGTTATTAGTTTTTTAAAGTACGTACATGAGTAGTATAATTTAAAATATGGTCCCAAGTTCCAACTATAAAAAAATAATAACGAATATTAAAATAATCGAAATTTATTTACTCCTGTTTGATTTTTGTATATTTTGATTTCAAGCATTTCTAGAAATATATGTGGATAACATATGGATGAATAATATCTAAGCATTTTCAAGCCTCTTCGACTCCCACCAGTTCCAACAATGTTAATGTTGTTCATGTTTATTGGCACTTTTCTAAACGCATCCGTACTCATGAAATAATCTAACAGATTGTGTGTTTGATTTTTATAGCTATCTTACATTATGGTCTTGTATGGAAGAAGGCAATGACATCGATCGAAGATGGGAAACACATCCTCTTCAACTTTGATAGATCTACACTTTCTTCTAAATTTCCGTCCTTCAAAATTTCATACGCTGTACCTTTTAGACTTCTCGGCGATGAAGCTAAAGGCTGGTTGGACATTACATATTTATCCGAACCAGGAAACAACCATATTTTATCATGGAAACAAAGTATTATTCAAAATAATGAAATGTTCTACATGTCCTCGCTGTTGGTCAATTGGATGGGCGGCAGAACATGCCCCAGTGCTATCTCCGCCTCTTCACTTCATGTTGAGGTTAAAACCCACCTGGAAGGAATCAGTGTATAGGTCCTATTCCAAGAATTATTTTGGCTATCTTTTTGTGAAATCTTCGAAATTGGAAGTTCAATATTCACCAGAGAATTTTTGGTAATCATCATTACACCTTGAATCGGTGATAAATTCATGTTCCTACTTTTGTCAAGTTTGTCTTGTTACGTTGGTGGAGCAAGATGAACAAAAGAGCCTCGACTTACATTCCACTGAACTTGATTAAAAAACTATCATGAAAACAATTGTTTCTAGGTTTGGCTAGGGTGAATCAGAATTGGATTAATTAAGTTTTTGGTTGTTTTACGCACTAAATCATCGATGGATTCTTTAAGGACCTGGAGAAGAATGCTAGGTAACACCCAAATTTGGGAGGGGATATTGGGGTTTTGAATGTACTGGAAATTTTTTAATAATAGCTTTTGGATTAGAATACAGTATATTCACAAGTTACTTGTGAAAGCGTTAAAAACTTGGATCAAATTGGGGGATGTGACGGAAGATATATTTTATAGAGAGGTTGAATGTGTCCTTTATTTTCTTCTTTTTCTTGTAGGGGAGAGTCATTCTGCAATTATTTTCTTGTGTCCTGCAAGCGAAGAGTTGTCTTTGTTATACTAGTTCCTCTTGCATCTCACAATTCGCGGTGCTAGTGATCATCTTATTCGGTGTACAGAAAAAATATCAAACTGGTTCCAATTCGTGCTGCATAGACTAATACTAAGCAGGCTGGACGATTTTAGGAAATTTAAAAAACATGGAATTTTCGAAAGCAGGATATTTCATTTCCTTTGCCCGAATTTTGATGTGCTTACGATAAAAATAAGATAAATATGAAGTTATAAATATATAAAATATTGCACAAATCTATAGGAAATTAAACCCATAAAATTCCATTTCCCATTTACAGGTTTGACATCTCCAATTGTCTTTTTAGTACCAACTCCTATAATTACACCAATTAAAATTTTGTTCATATTTATATTTTTGCCATCTTGTTATTAATAGAGTTAGTATATTCTTCTCCCTGTTTCAAATTATTTCGATGTCATGAGTACATCCTATTATTATTAAACATCAGACTAGAACTAACTAATTTCCAAACACTGCATTATGATCATTGAAAATTTAATATATTTCAATAATACACGTATGAGAGCTACTTTTACATAAAAATTGCAGTACTATGAGTTTGATTTCCACTAAAGTTAGCTTCATCCCAGCTGATATACAAATAATTGTGTTAAAAACTGTAACATATGCCACTTATTTGTTGCGGCCCGACACACGTGTCGAATGTACATTCTCAATGGTCTGATTACTATAAGTTAATCATATAATTATTGAGAATATAAATATGATTCACTATAATATGGTATAAATGTCTTTCAAAATTTATGCAGATTATATTGGTTTTTTAAAAAATATGGGCTAATCTATGTTGGTACATGTATATGAGAAAATGTTTGTATGGATCTGATGTGAGCTATATTTATGGATCAACTCAATATGTTTGATCTAAAATCGTTGGTATGTTAGTTATTATTATGGTTAGAAATAATGTATTCTAATATTGAGTTGGTGGCAAGTAATACACAAATCGGGTGCATATAAATATTTTCTCATGTATAAGTTATTAAGTAAGTCGATTGAGTAACCAAAATACCCTTATTTAAAATAATTTTGCAGACTTTACCCCTTACAAACCCTATCGAGTAACAATATATGTGTGAGCATGTCGAACATCATCATGGGCAAGAGTGAGTTCTTGCCCAAATTTTGTTTATAGTTATAGCCCATATTATCCATATTTATGGTCCATAATTGCCTCAAAATATTTTATATATCTAGTCCATATTATAAATATTTATGCTCACAAATACCCTACCAAACTTTCCTAAACTATAGAGAATCACACACGAATTGTGACCTATCTCACATGCGCACCATCTGCTACAGATGTGAAGATTGCAGTCAATTTAATTATCATTTTGGTATGAATTTTTACTCCATTATTATATATTATTATTTTATTTTTATTGTGAAATATATGATTAATGTATCATGCATCACAATGTATATATTAGGTGGAATTCCAAAACAGAAGATGAAAATCTGAAATGTATCTGTTACAAATAAAGTTTTTAGGTATACTTTTAGGTATATTTTTCTGAATAAATTGGTCAAAGATATATGCCATTTTTTGAGCTTTTAAATGTAATATTTTTGGATTCCTTTATTTTTCTATTTGATTATTTAGGTTAAGGATTATTATCATTGTCCTTCATCATTTTTTTTTAGATTTGAATGATTTTGACATTCTACTTTTTTTTTTTTTTTTTGATTTGGCAAAAATTTAATAAATAGAGTACAAGTGGTACTCAACCCCAATATAACACAATTATTATTTAACTTAACCAAAAAGAAAGATGAAAATAAAAGACTACGACAGAAAAGCAAATCGCATATCATATTACAATTCACTTTTAACCGGGTTAATAAACCAATCTGAGATTGAGAAGCACACATCATTCTTGAAAGAGACAATAATCCAACTCCAAGACCAAAATTTGATGATGTTCACAAGCTTCTGAGCTGCCATTTTTTCATTATTATACTCATATTATTTATGTGAATCCATAAGCTCCAGGATATGCATTGTCAGGTAGCACACAAATTCTTTTAAACCTTTATTTGTAACCGGTAAACCCAAGAAATATTTGAAGTGAGTCTTTATGTTATTGCTACCATTAATGAAAAATCCAACCAAGAACAATTCATCCAAACTTTATAAGATAAGTCATAGGTAAACAATAGATGTGAAGCATTTTCCTCGTGATTATTACAAAATCACATAAATTCTGTAATGTCCGAAATAATTATTAATTGTGCAATTGATTTAATTATGGTGGTTATATGATATGGTGGTTATATGATATGTCGAGATGGTGGTTATATGATATGGTGGTTATATGATATGTCGAGATTTAATAATTATTAATTGTGCAATTGATTTAATTATGGTGGTTATATGATATGTCGAGATTTAATTCTTGGGTATCGGATTTCGGAGCGGAGTTTGGATAAATAATTTCGGGATCGAATTTATAATGCTAATTAACACCGAAATTTTATTAAATATAAAATTTGCATTAAATCGAAAGATTTAATTGTTGTTGTGATTCAAATAAGGACATGAAGTTAATACGGGACATGAAGTTAGGTGTGGACTGTACATGTGATGCACATGCACCAGTACATCGGTGACACCCCGATGTTCATAATTGGTCGGAAATTAATATATATCGGTGGTGGGTAGAATTGTGATGCCTGAAAAAGCCATAGAAATTATAATTGAGAATTATGAGGTAAGCATGTGGTCAGATTGTAATTAAAATAAATCATGAGCCCAGAATAAATTGTTTATCGGTTATAACTTTCGCATATGGTGTCAACACGAAGCTAATAGCGAGGTCTACAATCTTCATGTTGACACTATTGACGAGTTTTGCACATAAAAATACTGAAACGACCTCGTAAGAGGTGACACGTGTCATGGTGACACATGTCACCTAACAACAACAAAATCCACCTGTTACACTACGGCTTCATATATCTATCCACATGTTGTATTGTCAAACTAAATAATAAAAAAAAAAGAAGGTGGTCAGATTGAAGACGTAGAAGGAGGAGAAAGAGGGTTTTCAAAATTTTACAATTCCAATTACTTTATCTTCAGTAGCTTAATGATCGAGCTAAGTATAGATTCAAACTCCTCTTGATAAGGGCTTCCTCTCTATACTAATATTGCTCCAATTAATGTTCATTTGTCTTTAACCAATTTGTATAGATTTTAGTGAACGAAAATAATGGTATTTAAATTCATATTGATGAATCTTACATATGCTAGCAAATTTATTGTTTGTGTGAAAAAGCCATATGATTGTGCTTTAGTCGTGCATGTTCCTAAAATCAGGGGCTGACTATTTTAGTTCAATTATAATGTTGAACTATAGTAAATTAAGGTTAACAATTAGTCATTATATTGATCGGTAATTGTTGGGATAATGATAAAACTTGGAATATAAGTTGTGGTATTGTCTAGTATAGTGGGGAGTTAGTTTGACTTCTACAGTAGGTGTATTGTGCATGTAGATAATCATAGTGATGAAAAGAATATATGATGATTATTAAAATAATGGTTGTCAACTAGTTATTTGTAGTAAACTAGAATCAATTCAAATTTACATCGAATTAGTGTATCATCCGATTATATGATTTCCCTGGCCGTAGTTTTAAGAGACTTGTAATGTGGAATATTATCATTTGCGAATAAATATATTGCCTAATTGATACTTTGGTCCTCAGATAGTACTGGAAGATAACGAAGAAGTGATAGCTCAATTACTTGCTATTACAGGTACGTGGTGACGTACGAGCAGATATACCCAGTATTTATATATTCCTATATACATGTATTTTTAATGTGATGTTTAAGGCTAAGTGATTGCGTTGGGTAATTGAGTTTAATATATGTGGAATTGTGGATACGTAGATGTACGTGATCCGGGTATACGAGTTGATTATTGATGCCTTTGGCATGATCGATATACGAAGTGGTTGAGAATGAGATTCATTGATAGGCATAGTTGCCTTGGATATGAGATTCGTTGTGATTGAGCATAAAATGTTGAATTGTGGTTATGTCATATTTATTGCATTGATGAGTATCATGGTTTGAATAATGAAAGTGGTGTTGGGTTTGCCACCAAATTCAAAGCCAAAGTCAGATTTGTCAAGTTCTGCTAACAAGCGGTAACCACAGAAATTATCAGCAACGGGCGGCGCTGGGTTCTCATGCCTTTCGGTGTTCATTTTCGATGCACCTCCGCCCAAGTCCAACCCCGACCACGCCTCATCGAAGACCTGCGAGAGAAAGAGTCCAGTCTGAGAACAGAGCTATTGCAGAAGAAATTGCCCAAGGAGTCCATTGCCATTGTTCCAGTACTTGAGAACGAGATTTCGAGTAATTGGAAATCAGACGTGCGAAAACGAAGATCAGATGCTTGCAATCGGAAAATGAGAAGCTAAGAGACGAGAATGAGTTTTTACACATGGAGATTGTGAAACATAATCACAGGTATACGGAAAAAATCAAATGCATGCAGGCTGAGTTAGCTGAGATAAAGATAGTTGTTTCAGAGAGCCAACGAGAGCAAGGGGAGGCGTCGTCTTCATCGATCGCTAAAAAACTTATTGATGTAACAAATTATTACAAATCGTGTGTCACCGTAAAGTCATTTGAGAAATGCACGACACAATCAAATTTTGAGAAAAATTATCGAAAGTGGAACGGATATGCATGTGAATATTGAGACTGAAATTGTAAAGAAAAATGAATTTGTTGGTGTGGTAGAGGAGAGTACAGAAAGGCCGAGGCTTTCCTGGTTTAACTCCGAGGAAATCCCAAACACTTCGGATGGGTTCAAGATCTCGTGCTCCGCGGGTTCCTACGCCGTCGTTGAGACCATCCGCTGCGCTTTTATCCTCGTTATCTTTGGCGTCCACTTCACCGATATCATCGTCTATTTCTTCCTCTTCTTACGTTTCTTTATCTGATTCAATGGAGCGAGTATTGACAGAGATTTCCTACATTCCTCCTCCACTCCCTCCATCGATGAAAATTAGATATCTTCCTGCTCCTCGGCTCCCTCCGCTTTGTTATAGAGCGCTGTATCGCTTCCTCCATCTCCATCTTCCAGGGGTCAGAAGAAGGTACCCGAGAAGGTGAGGCAAGTCCCGAAGGTTGTGGAGTTTTACCACTCGCTGATGCGGAGGGCTGGTTTGTTAGGGTGCAGCCATCGATGTAATTTTGAATTTTATTTTAATTTTTAGAGCAGAAGGGTAAACTTGGAATTTTCAACCTTTTTGCTACGTAACCAACAAATTTTGCTTGGGCATTATCAGTGCCCTAAGAATAAGGTATTCTGATGTTGTGTAGGATAGACTGAGGAAATTTGAACTAACACTTGCTATATAGCCCAAGGATTCAAATTTGAGAGTAGCTCGAGACTTCTTCTCCCCATATCCTAAGAAAAAATAAGGGGAGACTAAATGAGCAACCCAACATAGGCTTGATAATCACGGGAAAAAAATGAATAATTGAGAAAATAAGCTATAGCTACGATGATTAGATTTGACCAACTTCTTATGGAAAATGATTTGATAATCAAGTTCTATACATGAATTAGACGTGAAAAAGGAATACTAATTATGTATGATCCGATGCAAAACAAGATCTACAACTTCATGTCGATAATGGTTTAAGCAATTTAAAAGTGAATGTATCATAGTCTCCGAAGTAATCAAAAGGGAAACAATATTCACAAAGAATGTTCTCGAGATACTAAAGATGTCAACTGCAAACAAATTTGAAGAAAATTCTTACCACCAGAGGCCAATATAAGTAACTAAAGTAAAATCATAAAGCTAAAACACCATTAGCCTGCAATTAACAAATGAATAATAATCTATGAGACCAAAGCAATACAACAATTTATTATTGGCTGAATATTTGTTTCATGCCCTAGTAATTCATTATACTATTAGAAAGTATAAACCATACAGGAAAATAAGGATGGCAAGCCACCAAACCAACAACCTATGACCAAAAGCCATGATGAGCTCTCCCCGTTCATGGGATCTCAAGCGGTCAACAGGGCAAAAAAAAAACAACTAAGAGCAAAAAAGAAGAGGCCACCGAATAACCTACCACCATCGCATCCTCGGACGAGAAACCATATAGCAACATTTGAAGCATTAAATGAAAACGCACGACATCACTGGTTCGTAGGAAGGAAGAAAGAGAACATGCGTAGGGCAAAAAGAATGAAAATCGACCGAAGAACAAAAAAAATACAAAAAGTATCCATTAATAGAGGCAAAGAACACCACCATAATCTAAACATACAACCATTGAAAAGTTATAGACAAAATAGGATTTAACGATTTAAAAAAATATGCACCAAAGTCATCACCAAACTTCTCAGTCTAAAATTGAGAGTTTAAATCAAAACCCATGATTCAGAGATACTCATTCCAAAACGGGAAAAGAGACCTACTTCAATTATTTATCAATTACAATTTCCTAAGCTCAATTATTCTTATGTCAACACAATAATCAAAATAACGATAAAGACAAAATCGAATCTCAATAAATAAGCATTTTTACAACAATAGGTCAGGAGAACAAATGCCATTCTCTATCGAATAGCACAAACAAGAAGAGATCCGGCCTTTCCATTAATAATCAGCCAGCAATCCTTAATCTTGTCATGGCTCGAAACCTCCTCAAATGCATGAACTTTCGGATCTGACGCCATTTCCCTTCCATGCACAAAGTTCATCAACCAAACAAATTCTTAAGGTCGAAACACATTTCAAGCTCAACCAAATTTGTAGAAAAGAACGTCTAAAACAGAAGACTACGAAAATCAACTTAAAAAATCTTAATGGAGACAGGGGCGTAGCCAGGATTTTCTGTATAGGGGGCTGGATTTTATGTTAAAAAACTCATTGTATACATAACAACAACTTTGAGTGGTAGTGATGACATTATCGAGTGAAGGATTGTCGTGGTTTATGCTAGCTTTTAGTCAATCAATTTGTTAATTTCAAATTTGAATAGTATTCATTAAAAATTATTTATTGAATATTGATAATATAACAAAGAGATGTCCTTATAATTTTAATTTTAAGTTTTTTTGGATAATTTACATTTAAATTCATTGGTTAAAATTAGAAACACGGTCGGAGATTTGGCCAAGCAAATGAAATTTTAAATGCATCACAAGAAATAATATTCAATTATAAAACGGTTAATTAAAATATTAAAAAACAACTGCTTCAACAAATTAACCACAAATTAACCAATATCAAGTTATGTATCAAATAAAATAAAGTTTTTGAATTAATATATCTATTTTGATACTTATCCTTATATCCAAAATTTATAATTTTCTCAATTATTTAGTATTCCTTCATTGTTTTGACTTCTTCCTTGTTACGATAATTTATTTTATCCAAAAATCCTATAAATTTAATCTTTATATTATGAAAGAGCACCACTAAAACGAAATTTGGCAAATAAAAAAAATAATTTTATATTTGATATCTTTAGATGTATATAAAATAATAATTTGTATTTGATATTTTCATTTAGATTGATATAAATATGTAAATATAAATTATACGTTTATATATATGACAAATAATACATTAATTCAAGTAAATTAATAATTAATAATTAATAAATCCAAAAATCTGTGCTAGTTGGAGTTTGATCTCTAGTCTCTAGACCTAAAAGCAGTATTCACGTGAAAGACCATCTGAGCTACACTCAATTGATTGCACTGTTATCGGATATTTTATATATACCAAGAAAGAGGGGGGCTGGAGCCCACCCAAACCCCTACATTAGATCCGCCCCTGAATGGAGAGAAAATTGTTATCCAAACCATCCAAAATAAAAAAAAACAACCAGCCCCAAAAAAATCAACGTATAGAAATCGTACCACAAAAAGCAAATAATCTATTAAAAATAATTTTTTTTAAAAAAAATAGACTCACCTAGAAAACAATTGTCGAGTACGGACCACCGCCCCTCGCATCCACCGACCCTCGCAAGAACACAAGTCCAAGCACTGCACCATATTTTATTTCTCGTCAAAAATATTGTATTCCCTATCGGACTCTAGAAAGAACGAACGTGAAAGTCGCCTAGATGTCCATCTCTTCCCGATGCAAAACGTAAATCTTTAAAAAAAAACAGAGAAAGAAATGCAAATACCTGTCAAGATAACACATGGAAGAAAAGGAAAAAAAAATCAAAATTAAAAAATCAGGACGGCAAAAAAAAGTCACCAAGTGCATCCTTTAAACGACTGGATTGACTTCACCCATTAATAATGGCACTCCAAGCAACATCACTATACAAATTTGGTAAACAAACTCCTAGCAGCATCCACCTTACCATATTTTGCGTACATATCAACCAGAGATGTCACCAAGCTAGCATCCTTTAACATTCCATTAACCGATCTCATAAACCCGTTTACCCCAAATCCTGTTGGAATTAATAAATGAAAAGCCAAAAAGTTTTGTTAAATGAGAATAAAATTTGGTAAGTGAATGTGAAAGGTAAATTGGCTAAAGAAATCTCACATTGAAATTTTGAAACACTTATGTTTTGTTTATATTGAGAAACAAATCAATAAAGTGTAGTTAAATAGAAAAGATGGGTGCCCCTCGCGCACCGTCCGCCCATCCGTCCTCTCGGCTCGGCTTGCCTCGTCGTGTCGCGAAGGTAGCCCTATCTTCTTACTACTTGGATTTCTGGAAAAAGTGAATTTTCACCTACCATGACTTTTCGGCTTCTGCTTAGTATTAAGTTTGAGACTTTTCATCTCCTGCAGAACTGATATCAGATTTAAGTGTGAGACTTAAATCCATATTAAGTGTGAGATTTAATATCTGATGTTAAGTGTTGAGACTTTTCATCTACCTTAATAAGCATTACATTTAATCTGAGACCTTTGGAAGGTCTACTGCTCAGCTATATAAGTTGCTCCAGTTCTATTGTTTCGTAAATCCAAAATCATTTGTCATTCATGCGTTTTATACTGTTTGAGTGTATTGCACACTACTATTGTTCGAAAGAGTCTGCTCGGAATTCTGCTTCAATCCGATCAGAGGTGATTGGGCGTTGTACCTTGGAACTCGCTTGTACAGGAGGCCAGAAGCTTAGGTGGAATTCTGCTTCAATCCAGATTCTTGTTGTTAAATCTTCAATTTATCACTGCTGCTGTAAGTCTACTAATTTTGTAGTTTGCTTTGTTTGTTGATATAAGTATACTATTTCTATATACAATATAATTTATTTTCATCACAATTGTTTAAACTGATTCTATCATTCTATGGCTTAGGAATGATCTAGGAGATTTTGAATAGTTTGAGCCTTTCGAGCCACCTAATAACATCATTTATTCCTTAGTAACCCCTTTGAGCTTAATGAAAAATCGAATGGCATGTGCTTAGGCACATGATCGACCCCCATTCGGCATCATTCCGAATCCTACATCAACCACCCTATTCTAGCTTATACACTATTTCCTACTTTATTGAGTAAGCCCTGATGCGAGTTAATATTTTGAAAATATCCCAATGTTCATGATTAAAAATAAACCAAAGGGAGAAAAGAAGAAAAAAAAAGGTTGAATGAATTGAAGAGATGAAGAAATAAGTGTTTGAAAGAATGAGAAAAATAATGAGGTGGATGAAAAAGGAGGGTGAATTGAAAAGACAAAAATGATGATTGTCAATAAAAGGAATTGAAGTATGAGATGAGAGTGCACAACAATGCTACATATTCAACTTACTCTCTTGCTTTGAACACCCTACCCTTTATTAAAGCCATGAGCCAAGGCCGTACATTATAAGCCAATTAAGACATATTGATCGAGTTATGTTCGTCCAATATACTAGTGGAGAATGATACAAAAGTTAAGCTTATGGACTCTTGAGAGACATGTTGATGAGTATGCGTTAACCAGTCACACACACATGTCTCATTACCTTGATTGATATTGTCCATTCTTATTATAAGCATATCATTCTATTGGACAATAAGTTTGGAACCAAAAGGATACCATGATAAGCCCTATTGATAGTTATGAACCAAAATCTCTTTGATTGAGGGTGGCATGAAAATTGAGTTAAAAACTAGACCATGAATCTCTGAGGCCAATCATGATTGATCGTTGTACAACTTGAGTCTGTTGAGTTTGTTTTGTTTTCATGTTTCTTTCTTTTCTTTTGTTCTTATTTTTGCTCGGGACTAGCAAAAATCTGGGGGTTTGATAAGTGCATTTTTGCACTTATTATTTCTTTCGTTATTTTGTATTGATGTTGGTTTTTCGATCAGAATTATGTGTTTTGTGTTGTTTTTGTGTTTTTAGGAAGTTAGGTGCTGATAAAGGATAAGATGATGAAAAGGAGCATGGAATAACAAGAAAATGGTGGAACAAGGTGAAGGCAAGTCAAATGAATGATGAAAAGATGAGCCAAGAAGAAGAATTGGAGTAGAGATCCGTCTATACAAATACATAGATCGATCTCTGTATGAAAAAAGTGACCGATCCCTAAGGAAGATGCGACTGATCTCTGTAGACAGTGTGTTGGGAAACAAATCTTGCGATGCGGCGACCGATCGCTAGAGGCGATCGATCTCTAAGACTAAATTTCTGAAAGAAAAAAAAAGACGCGGCGACCGATCGCTATTAAAGAGTAGGAATGGCAACGGGTCGGGTATGAGACGGGTTTGGCCAATCCCAGGACCCGCCCCGCTACACATAAAACCCGGACCCGCCCCGCCCGCTTAGACCCGCGAACCCGGCT